>JADRCH010000254.1:2160376-2198625 GCA_019843965.1 Rhynchomys soricoides
TCCCATACACTCCTGCTTGCTCTTTCCAATTCACAGCCTCTTTCTCATTGATTGTTGTTACATTCATTCGTGTCCTAGTATTATATAAAACCAACCTGCTCGGTCTGTACAGTGTTATATATATGTATGTGTTTTCAGGGCTGACTGTTTGGTATTGGATAACCAATTAGTATGCTCTTCTCTGGATAAGACTATTTCTTCCACTTTTATGGACATTTAGTATCTTTCTTACTTACTGTTTTATTATTATTATTATTATTATTATTATTATTATTATTATTATTATTATTATAAGACATGTTCCTTCTACTTAGCACTGGTTGTCCTCAGACTCTCTAGCCTTCTATATGGACCAGGCTGGTCTTGACCTCACAGAGATCTGCCTGCCTGTTTCCCCAGTGCTGGGATTAAAAGTGTGCACTAAGCCTGGCTCCCTGTAACGCTTTGTGTAGAACTGAAGCCTAATGAGCTGCCCCGTCCCATCCCACTCCTGCCCACATTAACATGTCTACTGGTATATTTTTATGCCTTTATCCTTAACCATTCAACTAAATTTCCTCTGCCATAATATAAAAATATAGCTCATGATAAAAATAATTTTGTTTTCAGAGGGAACTATTATAAGCAGAAATATCAAAATTGTGGTTTGTTGAATAGGAAATAGTAAATGGAAGACTGAATGTAAACGCCAGAGTTTCAAACTCCAAGCATTCATCTCAATAATTAGAAGAATCAACTAGTCCTTGTGCCTGGGATCAGAGAGTCATTCACCACAAGGTCCTGTAGTAAAGTGCTTCGTCATTTTGTGGTCACAGCCATTTAAATGTGCCTTTCTTTAACCTTGAGAATTATGGCCCATTCCTCAAATGCTCAGCATACCTGTAAGTAGTTAATGGAGCGGAACAGTTTTGATTCATTGAGAGTGGTTGGTGAAGAAATGTTCAGGGGTGAGATCCAAGCAATATTGGAACCCATTTGAAAAACAGGCTTTCAATAGGCAATAAAGTGGAGACTCCCCGATGAGATTCAGCAGAAGCAATGACAGAGAATTAGCATTGCTTTCAATGCCTAAAGCATCGACAGCACTGGGCACCAGTGGCAAGCAAGCCAAGTGTTTTTTGTTTTGTTGTTTTGGTTTGGTTTTTTAAGAAGGAAAATGTGGAAATAGTCCTAACTGCGCTTCTTGATGACAAATGCAGGAATCAGCTTTAAGCTACTAATCAAAACGGAATGGATAGCATGTGTGCTGATAGGATCAAGCCTGGATTACATTAGGACTGGGAACAAAAGAATCGAAAGAAATACTAGAGCTTTGGAAGCATGAAGGATGGATTTGTTGGCTCCGATTTGTCATTGATGTGGAGTATACTTAATTATATACACCTGTTTCTTTCATCTCTGTATTGCTGGACGGAGGTTTGTAGCTAGAAGGTAGTGTTTCTTTTTGCCAGATAGGCTTGTGTGCATTCCCTATCTTTGTTGCCATTCTGTCTGTGCTGGCAGAGGGCAATGTGGGCTCTTCTGCCATCTGAGACAGAAGACAACTGCATGCGTTAGCATACAGCTCTTTATTGCAATGAGGTCCATGCAGGAAATTGATAATAGATACAGGCACAAAATAATAAATATCAACCCCAGATCCTGAAGGCATGGTGTCTCCCAAGCAACAGGTCCTGAATTACATAGAACATTATTGTAAACCAAAGCCAAGCCTGAATTAAAGCCAAGCTTAAAAAGCAGTGTTGTATATGTAATTTGTTCTTAATCTGTAAGCATAAACAATGTAGACACATGAGCCGAGCTAAAGACAAAGGACAAAGCTAAATGAGTACAAAAATGAGATTTTACTTTTCTTTAATGATTTCTCTTCATTCCCGGAAGGTTCAACTTTTAGGTTTTATCTTCTAGTTTCCAGAAAATAGTGCATTCTTAAAACATTAACCGAGGAATTCTCACTTTTCTGTCTTCCTGGAAAGATTTCCTTTCTCCATGCCCAAATATAAACTGCTTACTTCTTGTTCAAATCTATCTTACTTTTGAAAAATGTGCTGTCTGCCCAAGTCCCATGTTTCAGGGTAAAGTATCAGGTAAGAATAGACTGTCAGAAAGACGTGAATAACAATCACTTATATAAAAGAATACGGTAGAGGTTTGACAAATACGGTGGGTGATTTGACAAAGGAATGTTAGGTAGCTCACCCTTAGCTAGGACATCATTAACAAGTAAATGGTTGGTCTTTCATTAGCTTTACTCTCCCAGGAGAGACTCCCTAACTTGCCTGAAGCCCCTCAAAGTTGACAGACTCGCCAAACATTATGGCATCCAAAATTCATTTAATCAAACTTAGTACAGATATTCTCTCTTGGTTCTGTGGGATTGGCAAATAATAGGTGTCACAGAGAAATGAGGAAAAGAATAACACTATTCTACCTCTTAAGGATTTAAGACATGTCTCAAAGCTACAACTTCTGGGCATACAATAGATCTGTGTAAAAAGTTCAGATATTTTATATAACAGACAGAAGCTGCTAGAGAAGTCAGCAACCTAAGATCATTAGGAAAGCTTCCTGGAAGAGAGTGGCTGGGAATGAATCCTAAATAATGAATGGGTTTTGAAAGACAGAGAGAAACAGGAAGGAGAAAAATCTTATGGAAATGAAGAGACTCTGACTCAAGAAATCTGCCCAGTCTTTTCCTCCATAAATATGAGACTGCACCAAAGTTAGCACTTCAAACTCATTCACTGCTGGCCTGTGACTCCCAAGCACACCAGACAATGCAGTCTTGGTGACACTTCCAAACACAGAGGATGCTTAATTGGGAGCCACTCTTTCCACAATTCTTCATAGTCTCGTGGTTTTGTGCTGATCATAAAACCACTGTGATTTGGATTGCACTTTTAAAAGTTATATTGGACAAAAATTATAGGGTGATGCCTATGACTCATATGCTTATTAAAATCTTGGCAGCTCAAGGAGTTATATTCAAACCAATTCCGTTTGATGCATCTCAATACCACTACCTTTGATACAAAAGGAAAATTTTCAGAAAGGTAGAAATAATGAAGTACTAGCTCTTTTCTCTACCATCACTTCTAAGCACTGGACAAGCATGATTGGAAAGACTCATCCCTAGTGAAGTCAATAGGCAGTTTATGACCATCCCTATGTTTTGGCCTATTTTTCAATATTTTGGTGAGAATAGTGGGCAAAGCTCTTATTTTTGGAAAGATAAACACAAACTGTTTGTCTGCCTTTGTCTTTGTACCTAGATGAGCTAAACTATTCAAAAATAAGGGGAGAAGCAAAGTAAGTTCTCCAGTTATAAATAATACAGAGAGTCTGTGTAGGGGTGCAGGTTAAGGGCCTCGGTAAGAATTACACTTATACATCATATAGGGAAAAGTGTGAAAAGATGAATCTTGTTTCCTTCAACTGGTAGATGGCAAGAGAAAAGAGGCATATGGATCTTGACTGGGGATGTGTGCACTGTTAGCTATGTGTGTGGGGCTCAGTAAACAGATGGCAGATGTTCAAGGCCCAGGTTTACTAAGAGGAGTGGGGGCTTATAGACAAGAAAGAAATAGGGGTCTTGGGTAGATGGTAACAGATGAAATGGAGACATCTTTATGAATTCATAGTTAGCTTCATATAGATACAGGTGGTAACATATAGGTATACTGTGGCGTATGTGCATACCAAACTTAGGCTCTTTGCATGTGCAAGCGCGCGCGCGCATGTGTGTGTGTGTGTGTGTGTGTGTGTGTGTGTGTATTTGTCTGCTTGTGGGGTTTAGCAAAGGGGCTTACTTGGTGAACTTGACACATTTTGTAGGATCAACATATAAGAAAGTGAAAAAAAAAAAAAAAAGAGCCAGGAACTAAAGTCAGTGCTTCCCAGTGGCCAAAGTTAAAGTAACTTAAACAACAAAATAAATCTATACTTACATAAATAATTAAAGTAATTACATAATTAATGAGGGAAAGAGACAAATCTCTCACATAATTCCAAATAATTTATGTGCAGACCCAATCTTCAGAGACAGAGCGAAACCTCACTTTCATTAAGTATTAGTGAGAGAGTAAATTCCATCCAAACAAAGACAGTGAAGGGAAGAAAGGCTGGCTTGTCAGTGAGGAACCTGAAAACCAGCACTATAGCTAGCTGCCAAGGTCAACACCCACGGCATGGCTATAACAACTCCGTTGTGACAGTGTGATAAAAATGGGTGCTTACCTTTTTGATCTGCTTTCTCCAAACCCATAATTCACCAAATTCCAATAGAGAGGTATGTTACAAGGTAAGTGACAGGCATTTCCCAGAAATGTCAAAGTAATCAAAAATAAGGATGGTCTGAGAAATGATTACAGCCAAAAGACACCAAAGGAGAGAAGATGCGGAAATGCAGGTGTGACCCTAGATGAGATCCTGACACATTAGGGAAAGTCTTAGACAAGCTGGATCATGCACAGTGTTATAGCTAATAGGGATGTATTGTGTTTTTATCCTAACTGATACCAATACATTAATCATGTATGGCACTTATAATAAGAGGAACTAGGTGTGGGATGTATGAAACACTACACTATTTTTGTTTGTTTGTCTGTTTTTCTCCAAAAAAACCAAAAAGACTGCTAAAATAATTTAAGAGCAGAAGCTGGTAAAGTGCTGGCTGAGTTTAGACCCTCACCACATAAGAAGCCAGAAATGGCGGGACACGCCTATAATCCCAAGGCAAGGAAGGCAGAGATAGGCTCTGGAACTCATTGGCCAGCCCTCCTAACCAAATTGATTCAAGTTCAGTGAGAGATCCCATCCCCCAAAACAAGGTAGAGAGCAAGTTACGAAGACATCCAACATTGACTCGTGGTCTCTACACATATACGCACATGTGTGTACATACCTTCATACACATGAACATATGCACATTAACACAAACAACAATCTGAAAGAAGAAATTAAGAATTTGTTTAGAAGTGTTTAAGAATCCTAAAAGAGATACATGTATGAAATTGTCAAAGTATAAATAGATTTTTAAAATATTGAAGAACTCCAGACAAACCAACCAACTTTAAATGCATGAGGATCAGTATAAAGGAAATATTGCAGACCAGTGAGATGGTTCAACAGGTAAAGACACTGCCAGCAAGCCTGGCAACCATGACCCACGAAATGAAGGAAAAGAACCAGTTCCCACAAATTGTTCTAGGATCTCCATACATGTGCTATGGCATGCACATACTTCCCCCAAGTGCACACATAGACATATGTATTCATATACATACAAAGTAAATAAATGCACAAGAGATTTTATTTTTAATATTGCTGTCTGATCTGCCTGTGGTAGCCAGAGGCAGGTGGATCTCTGTAAGTTGAAGGTCAGCCTCGTCAACACAGTGAATTCCAGGCTAGCTAGGGCTGCATAGTAAGACCCCCCCAAAAAAGGGGGGGGGAGGAAGGAAGGAGAGAGAGAGAGAGAGAGAGAGAGAGAGAAAGAGAGAGAAGGAACTGCCATCTGAAATGTAAACTTACAATAGTTATAATGAAACTGAATCATTCAAACTGTTCTCTGAGTTACTGAGTTTCTACCTGAGTGTATTTAACCTCAAAAGGTTACATTCCTGCTATAGCTTCCAGAACTTGGCAATGGTTTGATTAAAAGTGATAAAAAGAAGCAGATGCCACATGGTTTAGGCCAGGCAGACAGACAGAGCCCAACCCCAAACTGTGCCTTCATTTGGGGAAAGCAGTCTTTGGTAATGCATAATGGAAAGACTGCAGCTGCTGTATTAGTTAAACTTTTTCTCACAGAGATTCCCAACGGAAACCGTTCAGAAGAGGAAAGATGTATTTTAACTAATGGTTCCAAAGATCAGCTCGGTCCCTTGTTTTCAGGCTGAGCGAAGACAGAGCATCAGAGAGAAAGGGTTTGGTAGAGCAAGTTATTTACCTGACAGAGACTGGGAAACAGAAAAACAGAAAACAGAAGGGGCCAGAGACAAGATGCCCTACGAAGCACACTCCCAGTGGACTACCTCTTCCCACCAGGCCTCACCTTTTGAATTCCCATCACCTCCCAAGAAAGCCCCCCACCCCCAGATTATGACTCTAGTCTACCTCCCTGTTAATATCAGAACCCTTGCCCCTCAATGCTTGTCCCTACTAGCTGGAAACGTGATCTAGTAAAATTTCTTTACAGAAGTAAGCAAGCAGGGCTAGCATGTGATAATCTCTGATTTCCATTAGAATTTAGATGCTGGTGTAAAATACAATTCAGATGTTATCGATAGTTTGCCAGACAGTTCCCTGGATCTAGAAAGGTCACTGGAGAGGCCTAAGAGGCAGAAATGGATATGAAGCAAGATGGACGCAAAACGAGCAGAGGTCAACATATCCTAAAATTATGTTTAGTGTAGAAAGCCGTAGTTTTTTAATAGCCTGTAAGAGTTTGTTCGAGAGGGGTTTGACAATATTAACAAAACTGCAATGCGTTATTTCTAGAAAGGCTTTCCCTGTTTATTTCCTAGCAGCAGTCGTGTAAGTGCGTGCAGTGCATGCCTGCGTGCCTGCGTGTGTGTGAGCATGCGTGCTCATGCATGTGTGTTTTCTTGAGGTCTTTCATATTAGGTTAAAGAACAGTGAGGGGTGTGGTGGGATATTTGCCTCTTCTCCCTGGTATAGGCTGATCTTTCACATATATGTAAATGTACTCAGGCTCCTTTGAAGTCTTACTCCCAAAAGAAAAACAACAAACAAGTTGAAAATCAAGTTGATGGTTTACTATTCTAGGGTACAGAAGACAGAAATGCAAAATATTTCTTGTTTAACTAGTGACTTAATCTACTTGGCAAGGGCTCTTCCTTCTTGATATGTTTCACATGCAGAAAGCACATTGCTAGTCAATCTCATTGTGTGCAGTGTCCACTCACAGAATTGTATGCTTGCTTTGAGTATTTTCATATTGACTACTTAGAAAAAATACTAAGAAATGCTAAGAATAGCTAGCTCCTAGAGCCAGATTTTAAAATGTGGCAGTTCTTGTGATGAATAAGAAAGATGTTGATAGAGCAGATAAGATCTTGTGTGTGTGTGTGTGTGTGTGCGCGCGCGCGAGCGCGTGTGTGTTCGTGAATACATAACATTTGAATATAATAGGAGCAATAAATTAATAATAGAAATTAGTATATCAGTCCATTCAAATTTGGAAACAAACTAAGTTGATCGATCAGTAAGTTACTGAACTTTAATATTCGAAGGTTTTGCTAGTACAAATATTTGAGCGACTGGGAGATGACTCAGCAGTTAAGAGTCCTTACTGCTGCTCTTCCAGTGGACCCAAGTTCAATTCCCAGTACCCATGCGGTTGGGCACATAGTCACGTATAATTCCAAATCCAGTGATCTGACACACTCTTCTGGCCTCCTGTAGCACCTGCACACATGTGACATACACTCACCCTGACACATACACATAATGATAAAAATAAAGAAAAATTAAATCTGAAAAAAATAATTATTCATTGAATGCTTAGTACATATCAAGCTTACTCCTGGGCACCCTCTACAAAGCATTTTATTCAAGCCTCAAAAAACATAGTGCTATGTTTATATTCAGTTTACAGATAGACAAAGTAGTTCAGGATTCATCTAAGGTGAAGTAGTTAGTAGATGATAAAATGGTTAGTATTTGAATCAAATCGTCTGATACTAATCTTTTCTTTTTATGAATAGCATACTCTTTCATATTCAGATGTATACAAATCATGACCTTGCCTTTCTTAGCCCACTATTAACCAATAGGTGAAAAAAATAATATTAAAAATTTAAGAATGTACCCAGCTATAGTGACTTGTGTTTTTAAATCTCCCCACTCAGGAGGCTAAGGTACTTAGACTTCTGTGAGTTCAAGGCCTGTCGGGTCTACATATGGAGTTCCAGACCAACCAGAGCTACACAGTAAGACCTGGTTTCAAAAAAATAAAAAATAAAAATTACAACTTGGCAGTCAGTTAACTATCAGAGACCCTACTGACAAAATAAAAGACAGGCCTCTTGGAAGAGACCATGGCACAAAAGGTGATTCTCTCCCAACCTCAGCAGGCTCTATGAGCAGAAACTATGTGTTATTCATTACTTTCCAAGACATGAAAAAGGGAGAGAGAGAGAAGCCTGACAATCAAGCCACAGACAGTATTGTTGGAGAGATGATGCTAGAATAGACAGATAGATCCTGGTTTGGCTGGACCCAGACAGGACAGAAATTCTTGCCACAGAGGGCTAGAAGTTCAGAACTAGAAGCAGGTGTCCACTGCCATCATCCTTGCCTAGTAAAGGTATAAGGCAACAGTGGGCAGGGATTTTTTTATTCCTGGAGCAAGCTCACTGGAGAATTCTCTATGTTTATTGTGTAGCTTGTACATTGTGTATTTGATTTGGCTGTTTGATAATGTTTCTACCTAATCAAAGCCCTCAGTAGAACATGGGGTGGGGTGCTTGGTGTGTAAGAGTGCTTCTTGAATAATTTATCCTCAGAGATCTTAGAAAACACTAGAATGAAGATAAGGCAGAGAATAAGCTCAGATCCCCTAAAACAACACAAAGAGGTGGCAGTTTATTCAGATATGCTAGATGGAATCTTCACCATCTGGAATATGCGAATGTATTGTAGAATCTGGAGGTGGTCCTCAGAGGAAAAGCAGACCGTCTATAGCTCTGGAAATGCTGAGCCTTCTGGATGGAAGAATGGCATTAGCAAATACCTGCAGAGATTAATAAACCTCGACAACAACTGTTTTCAACCAGGATCTCTGAGTTAGATGATATGGTGACTGAAAAGGACTCACTCAAATGGAGGCTGACAGGCAGAGATCATTCAGTGGTAATGGGAGAGCCACATAGGCAGGACACAGTAGACAGTTAAAGCTCTTCCTGGGAACTGTCTCATGTCTTGACAACAGGACAGATTTAGGTTTTGTGAGTCTTTAAATGTGTTTGGAATATCTTATTTGAGGGAAATACTACAAATGCAAATGCAAGTGTGGTAGATCACATTCCCAAACTGGGCTTGTGCCAGTTAAGTAAGAGCTCTAGGGTCCCAAGGTGATTAATTTTTTAAATGTCTGCCTCTATTACAGCAGTTTCAACCAATAGGAATGTAATATGAACTCCAAATAAATTTAAATTTTCTATCATGCACCTTAAAATAGGTTGAAAAACTGAGCATGTTAACCAGGCAATGGTGGTGCACGCCTTTAATCCCAGCACTTGGGAGGCAGAGACAGGTGGATTTCTGAGTTCGAGGCCAGCCTGATCTACAGAGTGAGTTCCAGGACAGCCAGGACTATACAGAGAAACCCTGTCTCGAAAAACCAAAAACAAAACAAAGCATGAATATGCTTAGTTTTCATTTAATGCAATATATCTGAAATAATAGTTCAATTTGTGATTGATATAAAATAAAATAAGGTATTTTACATTCTTTTTTATACTATATATACTTGAATATATTTTATATGTCTACATATATGTGTGTGTATATATTATCATAAACCTATTAGAATTAGCTGCATGTGTAGTGGTCCATAGCTTTGTGTGTATAGAAGCCTCTGAACTAAATGGTATATAACTAGAACCTTGCTATATTCCCAAGTGATCTGTGTAATCACCACTATTCTCATTCCCATCCCCACCATCACAGCCATCTCCAACATCATCACTAACACCATCTCCACCATCACTGACACCATCACCACTGTCACCAACATTATCATCAACACCATGACCAATACCATCACTATCATTACCACTATCAATATCACCGTCATCGTCATCGTCACTGACATATTTGTTCACCTATGCTCAATTTCATTCAAGACACACTGAATTAGATTAGAACTTAATATATTCTTTAACAAGTGAATCCTGGTGATTCACATGCACATCAAAGATTGAGATACTCTGCTCTAAATAACTAAAGTTAGAGTATCTGAAAATCATTGTAGAAACAAAAGATGCAAGGGTTCTAGGAAAGGCCCTAGAGGAGCAATGTTCTAAAAATTAGTAATGGAAGTGATGTATGGACTCAAGAAGACAGCAGTGACAAGTGACAAATGAAGTTTGAAGAGAAGAGATAGAATTGAAAATCATCACCAAACAGTTTCAGGAAAAGACTAAGAGAAAACTTGAATGTAAAAGAGATGGTGGGGCATAAACTGAGTCTAGCTTACTTTTGGCATTGAAGAAGAATGATCTCACTGTGGTATAACTTAAAAGTACATCTCCCAAGTAGGAGTTACAGAGATTCTGTTTTTCAATGAAGCTGTGAAAGACTACTATAATGCTTCTGTTCCACTCATCTTTCTTCCTCTAGTAACCTATTTCAAATAATGATAGCTCTGGCTTCACAGAGACTTTGGAGTACATTTTGGTGGGAACAAGTCTGAAATTTTATTATTGAAAATGTTAATGTGGATTCAGAGCTAAGGATGAAAACTGAGCATCCTTAAGCTGCATAGCTGAATACCTTTATGCTGGTGGTCCTGTTTAGTGATGCATGTCATTCTTGCCAATGGCTGAAGAGCAGTGTGCAGTGCTCAGATGCTTGAGGTCTTCTGTGACTAGGAGGTATGTATTTAATCATAAGAGCATCTCTCATGCAAATGTTATTTACTCACCTTTTCAGTGGCATCATCTGCTATTGCTAACTGGATTCAAGAAAACATAAATGTTTTTCATTGGAGCATCAATCATATGTTGGGATTCAAAGGAGTCCATTTCATTTTCTTAGCAGAGATCTACAGTTGTGATGGACTTTCAAAAAGAAGTACATGGTTGATTTAGTAAACTGAGTGTTTTCATGTCTAAAAGATAGTCTGGATATGTGGAACCACATATTCAAGTTCATGTTTCCATAATCAAGTCAGTGTCTGAAACATAATTGGCACCAAGTAAATACAGGGGTAGATGGCAAGATAACTGTGTGAATATCAATGTGACAGTTATTTCCATTCCTCCTACTTACAGTTGATAAAAACTGCTCTGAATCTGACTATTTTGATTAATTTAATTGGTTATTTCAATAAAATTTCAGTTTATAAAAATTAATTTCTTTATTTCTTATTGGTTGATCTACTCAGAAGTTCATTTCTGTAAATTGAGGCATAAAAAGAAACTGCTATTGGTGAATTGTGCACCAATCGGCTATATTTTTAGTGTAACCTTTCTCAAGGAGAGAAAAGAAATAGAAAATAACCCTTTAAGCAATTTCATACTAGATTACTTCTGTCCTTTTTGGACAAGACACACACAGAGAAAATTATTTGTTGCATGACCTGACACAAAAAAAATAGTCATCAAACTTAATGTTCTTGTAGTTTGGGACCCATTATTAGATATGTGGATACATACTGAGTGCCAATGATTGTTGTAGGCTGTAGCAGGTATAGCTCAAAAAGACTGTTTTCTGAGTCACTTTCCTTTGGGGGAACTTTCACCCAAATATTAATTATTTAATCATATTATAAGACCTGTGATCACAAATGAATGAACAAAGTACAGGGAATAAAATGAATGATGGTCCAGTTCTGATGGGATCGTGAAGGGATCCGTCAGGATTCACCTCCAGAGGATTTAGATTTAATTAGGCTTAAAGATTAGGATTTTAGTTGTTGTACCCACAGATTGAGTTACCATTGTTTCTGAACTAAGTTTGTGTGGAGTTTTTCTTCTCGTGGCGACTTGGCTGGTTTCCAAAGAGAAAGGTACGGCGGCAAAGTGTGGGTTTGCCAGATGTGCACCACAGAGGCCATGGGGGTATTGAAGCATGGAGCTGTCGTGGTAGGGACCTGCCAGTGGGAACCTAATGAGCTGGGTGGAGAGGTCATGGAGCTCTGAGTGAGAGGAGCCATGAGATAAAACAGGTTGGGCAATGCCGGCCAGCCCATGGCCGGCCAAGTTACATCTTGTCTTCACCCTGTCCCCGTGCAAAAGGACCCTCTCTCTCTCCTCCTCCTCTCTTCCCCTATCCAACCTGGAATTCCCTCCTACTTGCCCAGTGATTGGCTCCTTTATTCATTAGGAGATTGGATCACAATAAGTCACCTGAGTATGTGACTCACTCCTTATCACAAACCCTCCCAGGAGAGTGGAATTAGCATCAAAATACAAACAGCACCATGACTATCCACAACGGGGAAGTTTTAGACTCTGGAGATATTTAAATTGAATCTTGAATGTTGAAAGGACTTGAAATGGAAAAATGCTAATCTTAACAAAATATTAACAAGGCACAGCTCAGAGTATTCTTATGGGGTTAGTCAGTGATGTCCTGTAAGGAGTACTGAGATCAGGGTACTGAAAGAGTAAGCTGGGTCTGAGTTCTGAAAGGCTTTGCCTTTTCTAAGAAGTGTGGTTTTGATCTGTGCACCACAGGCACCTGCAAAATGGTTCTGAGCAGTGGACCGCAATAAGTAAATGTAATTTTCAAATGTTGGATTGTAAAAGACAGAACTCAGCCAGCGGTGCTGGCACATACCCTAATCCCAGCACCAGGGAGGCAAGAACAATAGGATCACAAGATTGAGGCCAAGTTGACTTGTCTCCTTCAAAAAGAAAAGAAAGGGCATTTAGAACCTGTTATAAAAGGAGCTATGTAATGGCCATTTTTATTTTATTCATCTATTTATTTTGACAGGGTTTCACTGTATAGTCCGGGTTAGCCTAGGACTCAATAGATAGACCAGGTTAGCTGTGAAATCAGAGCTATCCACCTATACCTCTGCCTCCCAAGTGATGGGATTAAAGGTGTGCCTCACCACGCCTAGGTCAATGGCCAGATTTTAATGTGAGAAGTTAATGAACAGAAAGAACAAAGAGGAGGCACAGGTTTCCAGCTTTCAAAACACTGTGGCTACCATGGCATTGTTAGGGAAATGGAGAACTACCTAATTGAACCAGTGAATCCCTGGGAGACCAATTTCCTGTCTTATACTCCCATGTGTGTTTGCCTCCTAGTTTAGCCCCACCTCTGCCTCCAAAAGTGAAGGTAGCCAGTTCAGCTTCATATCAACCCTAAAGCAGAATAGAAAATAGTGTGTTGCTTTTACCACTCCGTAGAAAAAGCAAGAGAGTATTAAGTCTCTTCTTAGTTGTCAGTGGCTCGGTGATTAAAATGAAGATTGAAATGTATCCAAAGATGAGAGTTTTTAAAACGGTTTTTAGTTTTTAGTGGCCTTAAAAATGTTCACTTTATAATGTGAAGCAGGAGACAGAAATTGAGTTTTATTCATTTCTGCTTTGAAAATAAGTATGAAAAAGCCTTTTGTTTCTTTAGTTTTTACTTACCAGAATTTCTCTGTGAATTTAAATACAGAGAAATATTACTATACTTTCTGAGATATACTAACAGCGAGTTCATTTTGCTGCACAATAATTTGTGTTTTCTTGTCTACGAGTGAAGAATATTGTTAAGTTAGAGCCAAGGAGCCATTATGTTCAACCAGACAAAACGTAAATGGCAGGCTATTATCACTGTTGTAGAAAACCTAAAAGCAGTAGAATTCGTAAGAAGAAAGAATCAAATTAGTTATTTTTTTTTTCTGTTTTTGAGAACGTGATCTCTTGAATTAATGCGCAGAACAAATTTTCAAGAAAAGTTACTTTCCTTGTAAAAACTAGTTTTTTCTTGTCTTCCTCCTTGGGAATCCCTCTCTTCATAGGATGCCTTAGAGTCTTCAACTGATCACTTCCTCCCAGTTGCAGGCCTCAGCGGTAGAAGGAAAAAATGGGAACCTGGAAAGATGCCATAGGAGCATGTGTTCCCCACACACATCTGAGAAAGAAAATTTCACAAAACTCAGTTATACTAACTTCCACTGCTATCTAGACATGATTTGTGATGATTTTATTATAAAATAACTCTTACATTCAAGGAGACTGAAAGTTTTGCAGGAACTCACAGCCAGAGTTAATAACACCCGATGTGGTGACATAAGAATTAAGACAGCTCCCTACTGTGTGCTCAGCCTGTTTGTTTAATCTGCCTCTAAGGGAACAATGTAAGAAGCAACCTTACTTAGATTTCCCATGTAATCAACTTTCACAACCTAAGATGCTACATAATCTTAAATTATGTAGTCTTCCCATGAATACTACACTGAATGCTCCCATGAATGTAGCACTGACCCATGAATAATGTATGCGTGTTTATGTGCTATGGTAATAAATGCTGCAAACAGCAAATAGGTTGAAAGCAACTTTATGAAAATCAATATTTGCTGTAAATGGTGAAAGCAACACACAGATATTGCTTGATTTTATTCGTTTGTCTGGGTCAGTTGGGGCCAATGATGTTCTGTCCCTTGTAAAACTCTGTTAAAGATTTCTGTAAAGTGTCCCTCCTTCCTTCTCCCATGTGATACTCCTGGATTGTTCAGAATATACAGAGCATAAGCCCTTTGTTAAGGGCAGACAGACAGACAGATATATGCACACGTACATGCACATGCACAGGAAGTGATGAAAGACAGAGACAGAGAAGTAGAGTTCAGATCTGAACTCACACTGTGAAACCATTCCAAGGGGATAGGTTTGATGTCTTTTTCTTAAGGCCATACCAGTTCTGGGTACTCTGAGGTTACAACTAATGTGTTTAATCAATACAATGATTAATTCAAGCCATGTAATATGTAGATGAGCTGAGCACCTAGAAATCTAAGCAGTAGAGAGAAAAACCCAAAATAGGCATTATCTTAGAAGAACATTTCCTTTTTGGTACTTAAAAATTATAAATATCTCATTTGCCACACAAGATTACTAGTGACAAGACCCTTATAACGTTGCCTTGTTACGTGTAATTAATACAAAAATCGTTAAAGTCTACTTAGCAGATTGCCGTTAACTGTGTCTGATGTAATTTTCATGCCTAACTCCAAGAAGCCTGATTTAAAAACCAAATGACCAAAAAGCCATTATTTAACCACAGGCAAAACTTAGTTTAAGCAAATATACTGTGTTCATTTTTATCTATTGTAAACCAAGGCTCTTTTTGGTGATAATTATATTTTTTAAGCATGGATTTTATTCTCATGATAGGAAGGGAAATGAGATTAGCAAATTGATTTTGTAATTTTTGGTAAATGTTATTGCAACAGTTTTTATTTCCTCAGGCTTTTTTTGTACTCTTCCCTCTTTCTACCTCTCTCTCATTCTTCTTTCTTAGAAAACAAAATTTTGTTTTGTTTGTTTGTCTCAGATCATACACTGAATGACAAACAAAATAAAAACAAAAAAAAAACAAAAAAACCCTTATCTTAAATCCAAGAAAAAAGATTAAAGTATAAGACATATTATCCATGAACTCATATTTTGGAAGAAGAAAAGAGTTGATTGATTGATTGATTGATTGACAAATAAAAGTGGAAAAAACTAGGGATATTTATGAGTGTGCTTTGGTAGCAGGCGGGAAGGTATAAAACAACATTAAGAAGAAATATAGAAGGAAATTATCGCTGAACATTTATTATTTGAAAATTAAAGTAGCTGAGGCTGTGGCTCAGTTAAAGTAGCTGAGGGTGTAGCCCTGTTGTGCTTACCTGGACTGCCTGAAGACCTGTCTCCAGCACCGTTTACCTTAAGTGGCTAGCCTGGGCTACATAAGACCCGGCCCCCTACCACATCATCATCATCATCATCATCATCACTTTTGTGTGAAACTAAGTAAATAGTCTTAGAAGACTTGGAATTCAAGAGACATGATTGTCACATCAAACTTTTGTTTTATGTACAGATTTTATTTGTTATAGGTTATGGGGTAAGTGCTGCGCTATATTCTTTAGTTCCCTAGCCCTAACTCCTTTTTATTTAAAAAAAAAACAAAACATCAAAACAAAACAAAAAACTTCTCAGAGCGCAATTACTTTTACTTACGCATTACTTAAGCCTAGATACCAACAAGGATTAGACATTAGACATACACAATCCCAGCTTCATGAAGTGACGGCTTGACAGGTTAGTTTTTAGTTTTCTGTTTTGTTTTGTTTGTTAATTTGCTTTTTTGACACCAAAAAGAATGAAAATAAACTCGCAGAAAGAACAAACAATACCAGTTGGGAATGAAATGGAATGATTCCATTTAGAGATTATTTAGTGTCTTGAAAAGCACCAGGGAGAGGGTACTCACAGCTCTGAGTTGGTAGACACAGCAACATGGTCCTCAGTCTTTCAGCTCGACGTTAATAATGGCATTGTGGATACATCTTGTTAATAATGGCATTGTGGATGCATCTTTTTATTCTCCTCTAGGAAGCACCGCAGTGAAATAATGTGCTACAAACACTCTTTACCCTTGACATGAAATATCTGCCACTTCGGTGCAGTGTTGGCCAATCCTTCATATCATAAATCCACCCACATATTAGATAGGCATGATCGGGCGCAGTTTACAGCTCCTGGGCTGGATTACTAAAAGCGATTGTTAGATGTAGTTCACAAGAGGTCTTTTAGAGCATCATCCATATTATCAACAAAAATATCTGATAACTAAACTATCAAGCATAATTAATTTTATATCAGTATAACAGGAAAAGCAACTCACCGATGTGCTTTGCGTTTGCCTATTGACACGTTTCATAAGCACGTTTTTCTTGTGAGCCTCTGTGAAAAAATTTCTTCTGCTTTTCAAATATATTGTCTAGGTTATGATTGCTTTTTTAAGATGATACCAAATAGAATAATATGAAGGCATTTTTTAATAAATAAAATGTGTTCAGCCTTTATTCTGTTAGAATTATTCCTGATCTACTCAGGCTGACTCGGGAGGTTCCGCTTCTGTTGTTGATTGTAAGGTGTGAAATAAGGATGACTCAGTATTGGATGGAACATCTTTCATTGAAGAAAATGATAGGATAGCTTTTCATCCCTGTGTAAGCCATATGCTTAGAGCTCAAGGGTTCCAGAAGGGCCATTAAACTCTCATCCCACCAGGTGAGCATCCCGAAAGTACCCAATATATGGATCCCACTCACCTAGACTTCTTGTCCATGTGTTGTTTATATTATTTATCATGCTATCATTTTTTATTAAGATGTATTTGTCTTTGTTATGCATCTCCAAATTCGACTTTTCTGCTCACTAAATCCTTCAGAGCTCCTAGGCTCCGGCATCATCTGTCTTTCCTTAAACAGTGACTGTTTGGAATTCAATATTGTATTCACGGTGCAGAGGTCCTGTTGGTTTCCCCAAGATGAAAACATGACTGAGTCATGTGCAGGGACCTGAAGACAAAATCTGGCCCTGAAGTTGCTTGAGATTATTCATGGGAAGAATTTTCCAGCTTTGTCTTTGTTCCTGCCTACAGCCATTGAACGCCTCTTAAATCACTGACAGAGAATTTAGGTCAACACATTGCCTGAGGTCATTTAAATTTCAAATCTGCTGCCATTTTCCTGCTTCTAGCAAATGGGAGGGAAAAGGATTGTGCCTACAGCTAGTGAGCTGGAGCTGAAATCTGGCACAGGAAACTTCAAGTCAGAGTCAAACTTATTTATGCTCTGCTGAAGGAAGTGTGTCAAGAAGGTTAATGAGTCTAAATTGGCATGCTGTCTTCTGAGTCAGAGCTGAACTGGGACTAAACACCCACCAGGGATGGAAGTTAGTCTCTTTCACAGATTGTGTAGCACTCTGATGGTGTGGCTTGCATGTATTTTTTTTTTTTAATGATGGAACTTGTTACTGTGGACCCGCAGAAATGATCTGTGAATAAAACCCAAAGTCTATGATTTGTTTAAACTAGTAAAGTAGCAGAGACAAAATGGTTAGAGTCTGCAGCTCCCCATTACCATCACAGAACCCCGGAACACTGTGGTCATGAGTCACTTTAAAATCACCACCAGATGAACTCTGACCTTCTCGTGTGAGCAGCTGTCACTTCTAAGACTGCTGGCCCCAAAGGCAGAATAATGGATCAGATTTTAGTCTTCATTTCTTTTTGTTTGTTTGTTTATTTCGAAACAGAGTTTCTCTGTGTAGCCCTGGCTGTCCTGGAACTCACTCTGTAGACCAGGCTGGCCTCGAACTCAGAAATTCACCTGTGTCAGCCTCCCAAGTGCTGGGATCAAAGGCGTGCGCCACCACTGCCCTGCTAGTCTTCATTTCTTAAAATACATCAAGTCATAGTAACAAGCACATTTCTTGCTCAACAACACTTCACAGTGAGAAAGAGCCAGCAGCATTGTATAAAGGTGGTTGTTGGCTCAGTCTAGGCAGGTAAATGGCAATAGGAGCCCAAGTTCTCTTGTATTTTGAGAAAGTTAGGTGCTAATCTAAGCCTTCCATGGTGCTCATGCCACTAATCTTAACCTTTGGGAGGCCAGGGGAGATGGATCACTATGAGTTTAGACCAGCGAAGGCTAAATAGTGAGACCCTGTTTCTAAAACCAAAGGAGGAAGGGGGTTGACTTATATATGATATACTTATATACATATATGTCACACATATTTAACTAGTATGTATTTATTTATATGTTTGACGTATACATGGCATGGTGAAGGGGCACAGAAATTAGATTGACTGAGATATCAATGATTAATATTTAGATTCTTTGAATGTCAAAATAATAAGTAATAAATCTATGATTATAGGAAATATCAATGAATCTATGTGCATGTCCGTATTTGCTTACATTATAAATGAGATTAAAGATGAGTTTTTCACTGAATATATTTCTTAATATTAAGTATAAAAGGAATGATAGAAATCAAATTACAATTTTATAAATCCTAGTATCAATTTTTGTTGATAATGTTCAGCAATAGATGCTAATCTTACAAGGTATTTTCATGATTCTCAAGTATGTCCTATCAAGTGATATTCATTAGTGACATTTATAGTAGAAAACTGGCAGATATCACCTTCACAAAATGATCAAATTAATGTCAGGGGGTAGCAGTGAGAACATGGAACCCACTATGTGATGAGTGAGGACATAGGACCATTGATCACATTTATATATCGTGTGTGTGTGTGTGTGTGTGTGTGTGTGTGTGTGTGCGTGTGTGTGTGCATGCGCGCGTGCAAGTCTAACCAAAAATGTCTAACCTCAGTCAAACAGGAAGAAAGTATTAGGAGTTACTAAATCCAGGGACATTCTACTGCATGATTAGCCTGTTGTCTTTAAAAGAGTCACAATCCTGGCCAGGAGGTGGCAGCACACGCCTTTAATCCCAGCACTTGGGAGGCAGAGGCAGGCAGATCTCTGAGTTCAAGGTCAACCTGGTCTACAGAGCAAATTCCAGTTACAGTCAAGGTCCTGTCTCAAAAAAGAAAAAAAAAAAAAAAAAGAAGGAAGGAAGGAAGGAAAGGAAAGAAAGAGAAATGAAAAAGAAAAAAGGTACAGTTGTAAAATAAAGACCAAGGAAATGTTTGAAAGAGTCTCGACAGAAAGTGAAAAACTGAATACCGTGTCCAAACATGGATTGAGTCCTGCAAAAGGAAAGAATGTTAGTGGGGAGAAAGTTCTGTGACATAGATTATATACTTAAATCCTTTTAGAATTCTTTTTAAATTAAATTTATTTATTTATTTATCCACTTTATATCCTAATATCAGCCCTCCTTCTCTTCCCATTCTCCCCTTCCCTTCTCCTTTGAGAGAGGGGAGCACCCCCCCAGGTATCACACTACACACACCTCCCCCCAGCCTCCACCCCCCACCCCACCCCACCTCCACCCCCTACAATTCAAATAGCTGCAGGACTAGGCCCATCTTTTTCTGTTAAGGCCACACAAAGTAGCCCAGTTAGGGAAATGGGATCCACAGGTAGGCAACAGATTCAGGGACAATGGTCTCCCCACCCCCACTCTTGTTGTTGGGGAACCTGCATTAAGATCAAGCTGCTCATCTGCTACATATGTGCAGGGGGCCTAGGTCCAGCTTGTGCACACTCTTTGACTGGTGGTTCAGTCTCTGGAAGCCCCCAAGGGTCCAAGAACTTAGAATTCTTAATACTGGTACTGAAAATGTTAAGCAGTAAGGAAAATCGAGTAAAGGCACTCTGGAACCATATGCATTCGCTTTGTAGTTGTTTTTAGGTTACTTTGGCTTGGTTTTGCATCCAAACCTTTTTTATAAACAGTAAGATCCAAGGTTAGTTTTTGTAGCCACTGCTGGCCCTTCAGCCTCTGGCATGCTCAAAGTTCTGGTCCTTAGACCTCACATAGGATTTCATGTGGCTGTGTGGGGTTGCTGAAGCCAGGGCAAAATAGCAACACATCCCTCTGCCCTTCCAAGGAACAGACACGAGCATGGTGCCAAGGACCTTGGAGGTCTCCAGAGCCAGCTGGCCATAGGTGAGACTATTACCCCCAGCCTCATGGAGGAGACTGTAGGCCTGGCTGCTCACCCACAGAGCACACACCTTTAGCTTGTGCACTTGTAGAATCCATGTCATCTGTGAACACCCCCACAACCATAGCCAGGAAGCTTCATCTTTCGGATCATCTGGGACACGAATAGAGGTAGCCAGCTAGTGCAATTTATAAATAACCCTTTCAACACAACCCGACTGAAGGTGGAGTCTGGCCAGAAACCCTGTGTAGCTTGATTAGCAGCCACAGGTAGATGTCATAGCTCTAGGACTCCTTGTGCTGGAAACTTTTTTCTTTGTTGTAAGTAATGTTGACTCCCATGATAGCACCTCCTGATTGGCCAGACACGGAAAGGTTTTTAAATTTAATTAATTTATCTATCTGTCTATCTATTGTCTGTCTGTCTATTATCTTAGCAGCTTATAAAAAACTTATTTTGTAATAAGCAGCTGAGAGGTAGAGAAATAGAGTGTCCAAGATCAAATTCATTAATCTTTTGGTCCTCCATGTTTCCCAGCTGCAAGCATATAATAACTACCCCATGGTGATGTGTTGAAGGTGAAACATGAGTACATATGCAAAGAACTCAGCTGATGCCTATTTTACAATAAGGTCATAAATCATTAGGATCATTATTGGTAGATATCATTACAATTCTACCTAAGACTAAGGTTTTTTTGTGAGTGTTAGAAGCAATTATGAGCATTGGAGTGTTTCTAAAGAGAACCCCAAAGTCCGTCTCCTCAAAAGCTCCCATCCCATTGCTGAGCATCTCAATCCAGAGAGCACTTTAGCATAGCAACAAGCTCCACTAGCTGTACTTTAGATCTTACTCCATCCCCCGAATAATTAATGGCTTCCTTAAAAAAAGAAGTGCTTACCTATTCTTACGTATCCCAAAATTAATATTGCATTGCAGGAGATATTTCCGTGGTATAACTGAAAAAAAACGTATTTGCTTCATGTGATCGACAATAATTCGAGGCTCAGTTTTTCATATAAAATCAGAATTGTGTTCTACATGCTCTTTGTCTTTACATCAAATAGCTAAATATCATCTCATAGTGCATTGGTATGTTGTGCTGCTGTAACAAATACTACAACTAGGTCAGTGGGTCTCACCCTTCCTGATGCTGCGAACCTTTACCACAGTTCCTCATGCTGTGCGGACCCCCAACCATAACATTATTTTGTTGCTCCTTCATAACTCGTTGCTGCTGTCTTGAATCATAATGTAAATATCTGTGTTTTCCAGTGATCTTAGGTGACCCCCAAAGGGGTCTCACCCCAGAGGTTGAGAACCACTGGACTAGATGATTTGAACAGTAGAAGTGCCTGTCTCCCAGTTCTGGAACTGGGCATCTGATATCGTAGTGCCAGTGTTATGCTTGGCCGTACATTGACCCTATTATCCTTCTATTCATGCTCTCTTTATATTGATTTTTACGGTTCATATTCCATTATTCTTCTATATCACTTTCACCCTTTAAAACCCAATTCCTTTTCTTTTAACACCAAACATTTTAAAAAATGCAACAGGCATTTACAAAAATCAACAAAACTTGCACTGAATTGGCACATGCATCGTCATCCTGAATGACGGTCAACAATACATTCTGATCAACTCTTCCAGTCTCTTAACTAACCATGTTATAATACTGTACTTCATTTTATTTTTAATAGCTAGACTGTGTCCTTTTTGTTGTTCTAGTCAGTTTGATTCCAAACATTTTAACTTATTTTATTTCCATTGTATTTTATAGGTCAGAAGTATTTTATGGATTATTGGCATCCTACCTGTGGTCTGTTTTTAGAAGTTTAATCGGAGAGCTATAGAAGCTCACCTCTGCTGTATGAACTATAATGTGTTTTATTCTGATTCTTCGCACAGCTGTGTAAACAGTGCTAAGTCAAGAGCTATTTTCTTACAGCTGGAGGATGACAGTGTCCTAGAGCTTCCATGGTTATTGTGAGATGCAATCAAACTGAAGTTCCCATGGCATCGATTATATGTTTCCTAGAACTGTTAGGGCAAATAGAAAAGGCTTCAAATAGAGAAAGGCATTCTCTAGATGCTCTGGAGGCTGAAGATCCAGAGACCATGGCAGCTGTGTGCCCTGTGATGTTCCGACCTTCCCTCCTAGCTTCAGGGTGCTACCAGGAATTCTCAGCAGCCTCTGCCGTGTGCACTTCTCACTTTTATCTTGGCCTCCTTGTGTTTCTATTACCTTGCTTCTTTTCTTTCTTTCTTCTTTTTTTTTTTCTTTTAAGATTTTTATTTATGTATGTAAGTGAGTACACCGTCACTGTCTTCAGACACACCAGAAAAGGGCATCGGATCCATTACAGATGGTTGGGAGCCACCATGTGGTTGCTGGGAATTGAACTCAGGACCTCTAGAAGAGCAGTCAGTGCTCTTAACCACCGAGCCATTTCTCTAGACCCCTCTTTGCTTCCTTTCTAAGAATTCCAGTGGTATTGAGTTTAGAGTCAATTTAGCTCCAGTACAACATTTTTTTTTATTTAAGAGAAATCTGGCAGGTTCTCTCTTTAATTACATTAGAAATCTGGCAGCTTCTCTCTTTAATTACATTATCTGTTGAAAGGATAAGCAGACTTTTGAATAAGAAATAACTTTATATTTCAAAACTGCTCGGCAATGTAATCCTCCTAAGGACATTTTAAAAGATTAAGAATTCAAATATATAAGTTGAAATTTAACTTCCAATGACAGTAACTAAACTGCAGTGAGAGTTTGGAAGAGCCAATATAGTCTAACATCGCTAAAACATAATTTCTCTAGTTGGCCGATAATAATGTTATTGAAATGGACTTTTCTACCTAGATCTAGCAAGGTTCTTTTCCATGTAGATTCTAAGATGTACCCTGATTTCATAAATGTCAGTGTGGAAGAAAGAGGATTAAGGAGGGAAGTTCAGAAATAAAAATGGTCAGGTTTTAAACTAATATGTATAGTTTTCAGTTTAGTCCTCTGTGTGTGTGTGTGTGTGTGTGTGTGTGTGTGTGTGTGTGTGTGTGCTTGTACCGTGCAAATGTGTGTGTGAGTGTATCTATGTGTGTGTGTGTGTGTGTGTGTGTGTCTGTCTGTCTATCTGAAGCACACACTTCTGAAAGGTCTGAAAAAACGGAAACTCTATAACATTTCTGCTTCAGGAGAATCGAGCAGAATGGTTTAAAGTGAGAAGAAAATTACCAGCAACTCTTCCCATCTTGCTACTAGACAGTGTGTGAATCATTACACTGCCCAGAAACAATAAAAGTGCCTTAAAAGGTCTCTGTTCTAGTAAAGCCATGGTATTCTAAAGTCTCTGGGAAATGACTGAAATATGTGTGTAAGTTGGTACAGTAGAGCATTTTTACTGATGGCAGGAGTGGGTGGATAGGAGTTACTGTGTCATATCCTGCTGACCTTGTTGAGAAAGACTGACTCTGTAAGCAACAAGCAAAATGTTATAAAATGCAGTTTTTCTCAAGCCAAGACATAATCTAATAAATGGAAAAAAATCTAAACACCATTAAGTCTAAAATAATAAAGGAAAATTCTCTTAGTTTACCTGAGATGGTGCTTTAGCTGTTCCAAGGCCTGGATTGTAGACCAGAGATGAGCAACAACACACTCAGAAGCATTACCTAAGTTAAGATCAAAGGATGGTGGTTATTTACTTATAACCTTAGTCAAATGTTTTCTGGCAAGTGCTCTATCACTGTTTCTGATTACTGTTAACACTGATTACTGTTTCTTGTTGTACACGGATTTAAAGTTTACTGATTGCGATGCATTTGGAGTTTTTCAAGTTGTTATTTTCCTAAGAACCTCTTTCTGATGACTGTAAGAATATAGAATTCCTTTTGTTTTGTTTTGTTTTGTCTTTCGAGACAAGGTTTCTCTGTGTAGCCCTGGCTGTCCTGGAACTCACTCTGTAGACCAGGCTGGCCTGGAACTCAGAAATCTGCCTGTCTCTGCCTCCTGAGTACTGGGATAAAAGGCGTGCTCCACCACTGCCTGGCGAATATAGAATTCTTTATCAGGTTTCTCAGAGGAAGCCATTTCCTTCTAGAAAGTACAAGCCTGTGAACATTTGCCATCCTTGCTCTGAAAGCTCCACACTCTGCTCTTGTCACCTGCGGTCATTTCTGCAATCAGTCATCATGTCAGGGATCATATGAGAGAATGTGGGACCAGAGAGTCACCAAGACTTGCATCTGCCGTGCAGCCAGGTGTAGGGGTACACGCCTGTAACCTGGGTAGGTAGGGGCAGAAAGAGCAAGAACTCAAGGCCAGCTTCAGTTACACAGAGATTCCGAAACCCATCTGGATTCCATGAGACTCTGTCATAAAACAAACAACTTTCTGAGTTGGAGGCCAGCCTGGTCTACAGAGTGAGTTCCAGGACAGCCAGGACTACACAGAGAAACCCTGTCTCGAAAAAAAAAACTAAAAACAAAACAAAACAAAAAAACCAAACAACCAAAATCCAAAAACAAATAAACAAAAAGCCACCAAAGGCTTGCACTATCCAATAAAATATCAACCAGGCTCACTTGCCTGCTTATATTTACATTTGAGTTAAGTGGCATTAAAGTAAAAATGGTTTTTTTTCTGTGAGCCTAGCTAGCTACATGTCAATGGTGCAGGCTCATGGCAATCATTATCACCACATAGGACGATATCCAGTCATAGAAAGTTCTGCTGGAAAACACTGATAGGCCAACAACATTAAAATAAAACAAAAAGACAACAATAAAACCGAAAATAACCCTTTTTCTGAAACTATGGGCATCTCAAAGCCTTTAGTTATTGTATGTTCTTTAGTTTTAAAAAAAATTACTAGTGATCTGAAAGGAAAACAAAAACTGTACATATAACCCCAACTTCGTTGTTTACTTGAGCAAAGAATGATCAAAAAGTAGGTTAGTAGAGCCCAAGAATGAGAGGCAGTCAACAGGACTCATTCTGAAGTGCAGTCTGCTCTCATTCCTCCACAGAGTCACTGTCTGCTGATAGCTGAATCCGGTGACATGTACTTTTTTTTTTTTCCCATGAAGCCTTGTTCTGCTTTACAGTCACCAGAAACCACTCACTGAGATCTAGGTGACAACACAGGGTATAAAATGACAGCAGCAGGTGTCGCATTAATGTAAGGTGTCGGTTTTCTCTCTTTCTATCCTGGCACCGATTCAGGCCTAATGTAGTTAAATGACCATCCTTAAATAAGTGAACTTCAAAGCACTGATTTAACCTTTCTACTCAAGAATAACATCCTGGAAAGTATTCCAGCACTCATCTCAGTTAAATGGCACTTGCATAAACGTTGCCTATGCTAAGGCCCCTTCCTGGTCTCTGGATGATACCAGTGGGTTTTCCTAAGAAATATCGAAAGCCCCAACTTCTTCCATTGTGAAGCACTTTGTTCTTCTTTTGGAATGGAATCATACACTATGAGGTCTCTGTGCCTGGCTTCCTTAGCTCATTCTGTCTTGGCTACAACCACACAAAGTTAGCTTTGGTTTCAGGAGCCTGGGACAAGGAACTACTGTGCATATCTTACATACCAAAGCAGGCCTGGCCTTCAGGCTCTCCCAGCATTCCTCAGTCCCCATCTGGAGCACTCTGTCCCCGACCCTAAACGTTCTGCACGATCTGATAATTCTCTGCTGGTGAAATGAGGCAATTCAAACCAGATTAGATTATGTTAAAAGCAAGTTTTTTGGGAAGATGCTCTTGGGCAAATTCACTGGCCTCAAGGACTGAGACCAGGGAGGGCCCTGGGAAGGAAAAGAAAGGGAAGACAGAAGAGAAGGAGAGAAAGAGCTCGCACAGAGGGAGAAGAGGAGAGAGAGAGGAGACTAAAATGTCTGGATTATATAGGGCAGAGCCTGGGGGGGGGGGGGGGGGGGGGAGGCCCCCGGGGGGGGGGGGGGGGGGGGGGGGGGGGGGGGGGGGGGCAGTACAGCCCCTGGGCTGGAAAGTTCAGGGTTGGGGGCAGGGTAAGCAGATAGCTTTCTTCATTTGTATTAATGTCCAATACTGCCTACATGGATATACTACAGTGTACTCATGAAAATTTGGGGCGCTGTGTTGTTATGGGCACTTTTGTACATAAAAACTTTACGGGACACTTCATTCCATTCATATTTGCTCTCATTACTGTTGGCCATCTGTCTTAAATTCATCTATCTTCATTAAAATTAAGATAACTTGATACATATGCAAAATGATATATAAAGTTTGAGTTTTGTGTGTTTGTTTTGTAAAAAAATATAGTTGCCTTTTTAGGAGTTATTTGGTTCAGACTGCAACCTCTCTCTCTCTCTCTCTCTCTCTCTCTCACACACACACACACACACACACACACACACACAAGAATTCTGCACCCTTAAATACAAAACCAGTGTCTAGAAGAAAGCAATCACAAAAAGTCTCTTATGGGTGTAGCTTTAATTTTATTTTTCCAGTAGGCCCTACCATTTATAATTACTTTGTCATTTTATATGTGAATGTATCCAAAGGTAGTGCCAGTTATTGCGAAAGAATTGACTTTCATCCCTGATTTATGTTCAGACACTCACTTTGTGGGTCAGAGGTGGGGGGATGGGGGGTGGGGGCGGGGGGAGGGATGACCTTAGCTCTTGCAGATTGAATTCAAAGGAATGTTATGCTCTTTGCAGTGAAGAAGAAAGGGGGGAGGGGAAGATAGGAGAGGAGAAAAGGAGGAAAAGGAAGAGAAGGAAGAAGAGGAGGGGAGGTGCAAAGAGGGGAGGAGGAGGAGTGGGCGGAGGAAAAAAATGTTAAAGATCAGAAAGGGGTCTTTTGTTCTCACTGTGAGTTTATTTACCCTCATGGTTTGTCATCCTTTAGCAAATGAGGTATGTGTTGATTTGGAGAGGAAGAGGTCTAACCTTCTCCCACCCCCACCCCACCCCCTCACACCCCCCCTCCCCCGAGATCTCAAACCTTCCGTGTACACAGTCATTAGCAAATCTAAAGGGCAGCATGGGTGTGCAAGCAGCCTCAGAAGCGGGTCTTTGGAGCTCCCTGCAAACCCAAGCAAGAGAAGGCACTGTGGAGGAGTATCTGGGTGGCTTCCATTCCAAACAAGCAGACAGTATAATTCTTACCTTTTATCTGAGCACACAGAATCCATTTTGGGAGATTCTAATGTGGGCGTGGCTGTGGTTCGAGTTTCAAACCAATAAGCAAACAGACTTAGCCACTCTATATTTAATCTGTATCTCTGGGGATGAAGTCCAGGAATTCTTGTTCTTTAGGAATCCACAGGGAATTCTGATACATAGACCTATAGAGCCTAGTTGTTCGTGAGTTATTTCTGTTCCTGGTGATAAAGCCAAACGATCCTAAAGACAGGAGATCTAGCGGGTGTAGTAGGGCACGCCTTTAATCCCAGAAAGACAAAAGCAGGCAGATCTCTGAGTTCTGGGCCAGCCTGCTCTAACAGAGAGAGAGAGGGAGTTCAAAGGACAACTACAGCTGCACAGAGAAACCCTGTCTGGAATAAAACAATCAACAAGAAAAAAAGAGAAAAAAGGAGGAAGAGGAGGAGTAGAAAAGGAAGAACGGAAGGAAAGGAGCCCCGTAGATTTCATTGTTCCCTTTGACATGCCCCAGAAAAGAAGGGCCTGCAATAGATGAGCGTCTTATTTCAAGGCAGCTCATTCAAATGTAAAGCGCTTGACCCTGGAGTCCCAGAAAGGGCAAATACAAGTGTCTGGCAAGGTTGAAGAATACAGGGTCTGGAAGTTCCACATCTAGTCAATGGTCTACGATGAACAACAGGCATCATCTTGAGGTCTAATATATACTATACATGATAGTGTGGGGCACCAACTTGTTAATTTGAATATTTTTATCAATTTGTTTATTTTTAACCGTTTGTTTGGTTTGGGTGGGTTTTTGGTCTATTTCAAGACAGTATTTCTGCATAGCCCTGGCTGATCTTGAATTCACTATGTACCACCTTCCTCTGTGTCCTGAGTACTGGGATTAAAGGTGTACACCACCATGCCAGGCAACAATTTTTTTTTTTTTCCCCCCGAGACAGGGTTTCTCTATTTAGCCCTGGCTGTCCTGGAACTCACTCTGTAGACCAGGCTGGCCTCGAACTCAGAAATCCGCCTGCCTCTGCCTCCCAAGTGCTGGGGGCAACAATTTAGGTGCTAACCTTTACTACAAAGAGGTTGAACTATCACTAACTACATATAATTAGTGCTGCCAAGGCATAAGAACAGATATAAAACAGTACATTTAAATTATATATATATACACACACACACACACACACACGAGCACACACACATATTGAAAACATATCTTCTTTGCTATCTTTATAAGTGAAAATTTTATAAGTAAAAAAATTAAGGAGAAATGCAATAGTTGAAAGTGAATATTCTTGCCGGGCAGTGGTGGCGCACACCTTTTATCCCAGCACTTGGGAGGCAGAGACAGGCGGATTTCTGAGTTCCAGGCCAGCCTGGTCTACAGAGTGAGTTCCAGGACAGCCAGGATTATACAGAGAAACCCTGTCTCAAAAAAAAAAGTAAATATTCTTAAAAACAGTGACTGCTTCTTATCAGGATAAAATTTATATATTAAATTAATGCTGTTATGTTAAAGTATAAGTATAACTTATTAAGAGATCCTGAGTAAAGCTGAAATGCCACTAAATAGATGGTATCTGGGCTTTAATGTAACTCAGAATTGTTGTGGCTTTGAGTTTCCATTTATAAAAAAGACATAAATACACGATTTATGTTACTTTAAAAGTCTTCACTTGAGCCTGTAAATATTTTATAAACACCTTTTTCCTCTGCATGTAAATTAGTAGGACTGTTTTCTTAACTCCACTTCAGAAATACATCTAGCTATGTGTGAACTAGCAACCACTAAATGAGGGTTAACTGAGCCATAACGTTTTGATCCATTTATTCTAAAGACCATACCTGTCGTTCCACAGGGAAAGCAGGGAGGGGTGAATAAATGTCGTGTAAGACACAGGTACTTTATAAACAATACTATAGCACACACGGACACTTCCTCCAACTTTGTTATAGGATTATTGAAGTTTGCCGTGGACAAAAGAAACATAGTTTTGGAAATCTGTCCTCTATTGTGCGGTAAAGCCATAAGGCAGAGAAATAAGTAAGCCACGAGAGCTCAAGCAAGATCAAATCCCAATTCTATTTCTGTTCGTTTGTCTAAAGCAAGATTGTGGGCGCTTGGAACGTCTTAGGTCAGAGTCGGCTGCCAGAGGGGTTTTCACTATCAGATTGTTTTCCCCCTTGTTAACTCTGTTACTTTTCCTCTTGTAGAGAATACAGCTTTACTGCATAAGTCAAGTGGTACAGTGAATTGCTGGCTTTGTTCCTATGCAGCCGGCTTTGGTTTAAAATACTCCAGCCCCTTCTCTGTTAAAAACAAACGAACAACCTCCCTTATATGAGTGCTCTTTTTAACTCTTTGGAGGAGGAGGCCCCTCAAGTGTTTATTGTTATTGTTGTTGTTGTGTTTTGTTATCTTTGTTTACTTTTGAAGTGGAAATAGTTTTGCTGATTTTTTTCCGTGTCTATAGATCGTTATCTTTCAGTATCTAGAGAAGCAAAGAGACCTGGCTTCAATTCCATGTTGTTTACATGCCTTCTAAACCCGCTGTCTGTGCGTGTGTTAGGAAGAATAGCAAAAGCTATCATATACCTCACATTGAGGGCATGTTATTCACAGGCATGGTTTGAGGTGCGTTCCCAAACACTCATCACAACTACAGCGGGCGGTAATTATCCGAGTGCGGAGAATGGAAATACGGCATTGAAATGAGTCTTGTAAGTACTGTGTGCTAGACGCACAATCTGAATGCAGATGGAGGCCAAGCTCACTATGTAGCATTGTATGTCTTCCCTGAAAAAAAAGCACTTCCAGTTCCCTTCAAAATCAACCAGCGTCTGTACAGCTATAAGCTACGAAAACAATCCCCTGCCCTTTCTAAAAGCATTCGAAAAAAATCACTGAAAACCCTTCCTTCTACTACTGCACCTTGATTCCTACTTCAGGTTTTAAATCATGAAAGAAATCATTTCTCTCATACGTTAAAGACCTCGCTATCTCATTATCTGTTTACCTATAATAAAAATACTAAAATTAAGAAAAGATTACTTCATTTGATTGCTCTATCCGTAGTAAGTGAATCACAGTGGGTAGAAATAGAAATTTAATCCCAGCACTCAGGCAGAGGTAGGCAGATCTCTGTGAGTTCAAGGCCAGCCTAGTCTGCACACTGAGTTCAAGGACTATACCAAGGTTACCTAGAGAGTCTGGGTCTCACCACCTCCCCCTGAAAAAAAGAAAAAAAAAAAAAGAATACATAAAAAACAGTCTGATAGTTCATCTAAAGTTTACTATGGAGCTCTTACATGAAGGAACAATTCCATTCCTGGTTTATACCCAAGAGAAGTGAAAATACACACACGTAGATATAAAAGTAACTTTTATACACCTGATATAATCGTTGTCCTGGAGGTCTACTGGCTCTGTCTGCTAATTTAGGCCTAATCATGGAAGCCTCTGGCCTCCCTCCAATCTTACCTAGGCCTGGAATGTTCTCAGCCTCTGAGACTTACTTTAGCTGTTCTGGTTCAAGCTGACAGATTTCATCTCGATTCTGACTTTACCTCTGTTGGCCTCCTACTAACTTTGGCAATATGTTCTCATCTAATCTTCTGGCTCCTTCTTTTGTTGGCTAAACAGACAGGAGGTCATCTACCTAGCTCACCTGCATCACGCAGGAGGCTACCTTTAAAGCCCAAGGTTAGTTCTGGAATACAAACAGTCTGAACATATATGAGCACGGGTGATTTCCATGTTCCCCAGTCATTTCACAGCCTCACCAAGGGGCTTTGACATCAGCACTGGCTTAGTTAGGGTTTCATTGCTGTGAAGAAACACCATGACCATGACAACTCTTATAAAGGAAAACATTTAGCTGAGAGCTACATACTATCTTGATCCACAGACAGCAACAGGCAACTGAGACACACTGGCCAGACTTGAGCTTATGAGACCTCAAAACCCACCTGCCCAGTGACACACTTCCTCTAACAAGGCCACACCTCCTAATAGTGCCATGCTCTGTGGGCCAGCATTGATACAAGTGAATCTATGGGGGGGGGGGAGAGGAAAGAGGGAGGCATTCCTTTTCAAAGCAATACAAACACCTAGGTGTTGCTTTGAATTTAAATTATTTGCTGGAAAGGTTTTACGCTCAACCACCATCCTAATTTGATTGATTTTCTAATGTTAGTTTGGTTAGTTTATACCCTTAATTATATAAGAGTCAAAGACTACCTTGAAAGGCACAAATTGCAGCATAGAGTTTGGAGACTATATCAGATCCTCTGCAGATCCTTGGATGAGTCAGGCTGCATTGACCCTCTCTTGTTACTTAGAACACTTACAGCACATGCTGATCCATTTCTGTCATGGGCTAGTTCTGAGTAGTAAGCAAAATGACCTTACAGTTTTACAAATCCTCCCACTGCCTAGAGGATAAGGTACGTGAAAAATTCTTAGGAAATATCCTTGGCTCCCAGGAAGAGGAATGTCATATGGTAAGACAAAGTCAGCATCTTTATGGGTAGTTTATCTTAGCAGGAAGACTTGCTGGAGTGAAAAAAAATTAAGATATTATAACATAATTTTATGAAAGACATCATCCACCCCAAGGAGGCGCAACATGGCTATAACAATTTTTCACGTACAATGTTTCAGGTGATAATATATAATAAAATATAATTGTATTATTTCCATAATTTTTATGTAACTTCTTCTCTGCTCAGAAGAAAAATAAAAGGGTCTCATACATTGGCTAAATACAGTTAAGTGTCTTCCCAAAACAATGTCAGCTGTGGCATTTTATGTTGGGTTTTTTGTCAGGGCCAGTGTTCACATGATTGTCATAAACCAACAGGATTTCTGTTCATGTGCTTCCTTGTTCAATATGGCTTCTAGCTGAAGTGTTCTCTGTAGATAGTCCTCGGACTGGGTAGGGATTTTTCCCTCCCAGTTGGAGTTTCTGTGTTACTGGGTAAATTAAAACATCCTATTTCTAATTGTTTTCACTTTTCTTATTTTAGAATTACTTTTAGGCAATGTTTTGCCAAGGAAACTTTTGGCTATAGGTCCCTGGAGATTTTATTAAAATGTAAATTCTGACTCAGCAGGTCTAGGATGAAAGGCCAGATTTGAGCTTCCCACATGCTCCCAGGTGATGCCTATGCTGCTCATTCAAGGACCACTTTAATGAGGGAGAGATTAAAACATATCCCATTTGCTTGAGCATTTAACCCTAGGGAGAGCAGGAGGGAGGAGGGCCAGAAAGGTGACAAGTTGCTGTCTTTCCTGGGTAATCCCTGTGGAGATGAGGGCTGATGATTAACAGTACCAAACCTAAAATTTCCTGAGGGCGTTTTCCTTTCGTTATCTGAAAAATCCCTGAAAAAACTGAAGGTTTGACATTATTTGTTATAAATTCAAATTTCCTCTCCATTGAAACAAGGGATAGGTAGATTCAACTACTTATCCAAATATGTTTAAAGCAATTTTTTGTTTTTGTTTTGTTTTGAGATAGGGCTTTACTATGTAGCTCTGACTGTCCAAAACCTCTCTATGTAAACCAAGCTGGCCTCCAACTCACAGATCCACCTGCCCACCCCTCCCTCCAGAGTGCTAGGATTAAAGGCATGTGTTATTCAACATACCTGTGTCTTATAACAATAGCACAAGTAGGGTGTGAACTTACAGTAAAACACAATTGATGTCATATGCATACACACATACCTATTTTTAAAACATTCAACAGTTTTAATAGAAATAATCATGTATTTTTGTAGCATAGTTTACATACACATTCTGTTTACCTAGTCCTAGGTCTATGACTATATAACATCTCTATGTGTATGTATGTATGTATGTATGTATGTGTGTATGTATGTTTTCAAGACAGGTTCTTTGAACTTCCTCTGTAGACCAGGCTGGCCTTGAACTCATAGATCTGACGGTCTGCGCCTCCTCAGTGTTGAGATTAAAGGTGTGTACCACCACAGCCCAGCCTCACATCTGCATATTATAGTAATAAATAACACTAATAGACATTTGGGGACAAACACAGTTGCTATAACTTTAATACAAGAATAATGAGTACCTTATGAATGGTAGTCATCAAGTTTCATGTATACATAGGTCAATATGATCTGTAAAGGATTGAAGAATACAGCTCAATCTTATCAAATATTTAAGCGATGTTCAGAGAAGGTAACTATGCATGACAAATAAAAAAAAAAAAGGAAGTAGGCCATTGACATGGCTCAGTGGATAAAGGCACTAGCCACCAAGGCTGACTACCTGAGTTTGATCCCTGGGTTCCTGGTAGAAGAGAAACAAGTCCTACAGATTGTCCTCTGACTTATATAAGTTCACACACACACACACACACACACACACACACACACAAATTGTGACAAAAAGCAAAGACATGAAATAAAAAGCAAGGAAATGGGAAAGGGAAAGACCATTTAAGAGTATGTTTCATGTAGGATTTTAGTGATGTGTAGGAAACATACACACACAGAGACATAGATAAATGTAAAAAAATATATACTTTTAAATAAAATAGAGATGTTTGGGGTAAATATTTATTAAAGGTTTGTGAGAACAGTATGTATTAATCAGGCAGGCACTGCGAGAATTTCTTTGGCCAATATAGAAAATCTATATTAACAATTTTTAGTCTTTGCTGTCATTTCAGTTTGGTTTGGGCTATTTTGTTGGTTGCTTTTACAGGAATAACCTTGATAAACCACTTGCCAAACAAGTTCTCTTATTTCAGAGAGGTCAAATTAGACACTAATGAATCAATGGACCCTAATAGCCACCCATGTATTTCCACCAAAGAATGCAGGTGGAAGTCCCAAGTATTACAGGGATCAATTGGCAGCCCCATAACTCCTTATAACTCAAAGAAGAGGATGACTCTGTCACAAGCCTGGAAAAACATATACATTTAAAATAACAAGTTTTGAGAAAATTGAGCTAGCCAAGCGAAACCTGTGTGCAGGTTCTATTAACCGACAGGCTACAGATTCAATAGCTCTTGCCTGAAGATTTTGAAAGACAAAATTTTGGTAATAAACTTAGTAACTATCCTAGGAGTTTCACCAACACATTTTTCTCTGTTGCTGAAAAGAGGAAGATGGGATGGAGCCCTTTTTCTCCCATCACTGACTAAAAACGAAATCATGTTAGATATAGGCTTAAAGAAAAGAAGTAAATTCTAATATGCAATTTGTTTCTACCTGCCAATATTTGTAGTCATGCTGTATGCTATTATATTGATCTAACATGTGAGAATGTGTGATACATAAGCTATAAAGTATTATTTTATGAATGTTAATACATTATGCAACGCCTATAAAGTCCCATTACATTAACTCAGGAGTGCTATTTTTAAAATAGATACATATTTCAAGTCCTATTACAGCTAATGCTTAAGATGAAGGGAATTGAAAACTGAGTTATTACAAATTAATTTTTTTTCTGAGGAAGATTAATTTGAAACCTTCTCACTAATGCCCACAAGAAGCTTGTAAATGGATTCTGAAATTGGTATAAGTCGCTTCACATTAACTGCAGGCAGTAAGGTGAGGAGGTATGAGGTAAGATGTGTGTGTGAAATGGTTCATACACTTTTATAGAATTTTCATGTAATGAAAGAATTTTGGTTAAAACAGATAATTAAGTAAGAGAAACACAATGGTTAGGAAGAAACTGTTTTCATTTCTCTGTGTCCACTCTGCTGAAGCAGACTACAAATCATTAACCTAGCAGATTTAGGGGGGGAAAAAATCAATTTTTTTGATAATGTGAAGTTCATTCCAAATGCCTATAAATATATACTGAATCACAAAAGTATCTATAATCAAAGATTTAGTGTATTTTATTCCACCTACTGAATATTTTACCTACCTCTAGGCCTTAAGACAAGTCAGTTATAAAGAAATATTTTCCTATGCAGCTGGTAGCTACTTGGGTTTTCTTACCATACTACTTACAAAGTACCTGGTGTGTTTTTTACTTTTTGATAGTGTGAACTTTTCTCAAAAAGTGAGTTTCAAACCAGGAAGCATTTCAGAGTGTATAACTGTACACAAAAGAATAACAGATCCTTGTTGTTGTTGTTGTTGTTGTTTTTGTTTTGTTTTTTGAGACAGGGTTTCTCTGTGTAACCCTGGCTGTCCTGGAACTCACTCTGTAGACCACACTGGCCTCGAACTCAGAAATCCGCCTGCCTCTGCCTCACGAGTGCTGGTATTAAAGGCGTGTGCCACCACTGCCTGGCAGAATAACAGATTTTATCTTTAGATCTAAAATATTTAAGAATACTATACATCAATACTATATAAATAGCACTTATTATTGATATTAATTATATATAGATTAATATATTAATAATTTCCTCAATATAAATCACTTCTTGACATTTTTGATAATACCCTGATGAAAGTAACATGTTTCAACTGGAGAAGTTTGTTTAGATTAACTGAGGAAATAAATCAGGAGCCAACATTCTTTGTGAGGACTCAGATGTGACTGCTAATACAGTTTCCCTGTCACAGTAGGTGGCTGCTTATAACTGTCTTAAGACATCATTAGACCTAAGAGAAAAGCCCAACATACTATAGGAAATGACATTCTGCAAGCTTTCTTAATGTCCCATCACAGAATGAAAAGCCAAGCTTTGCAAGCTGTGATGCACATTTTCAAAAATGTTTTCTACTGCTAAAATTCCAGTCCTGTAACAATCTCACTTAGATTAGCTCACCTTTGCCACATCCACTCAGTGTATTACCTTACATACAAATTTACAAGCTTGCTAGGCAGTGATGGCGCACGCCTTTAATCTCAGCACTTGGGAGACAGACGCAGGCGGATTTCTGAGTTTGAGGCCAGCCTGGTCTACAGAGTGAGTTCCAGGACAGCCAGGGCTACAGAGAGAAACCTTGTCTGGAAAAACAAACAAAAAACAACAACAACAAAAAATTTAAAAAACAAATTTACAAGATCTAGAAAATCACATTTGTGCACTGCCTGAAAGTAAGAAGCCCTAATGTTTGGTGATCAGCATTACATTCCATCACCTTCAGTGATACTGTGAAACAATTTGTGTACCAGATATAGTAGGAATTAGTCTCCTATAAATGAATAAAGGCCCTTTATTTTCTATATCAATATCAGAATCCGTAAGTACTTAATTAGAATGAGAAACTATTTTGGCTAATGTGGCCCTGGGTAGTGACAACTCCTTACATAGCCAAGGATGACCTTGAAGTCCTTATTCTCCCTTTGTAGATTACAGGTGCTTTTTTTCTAATTTGTATCTTAATGTAAAGAGCTGTTATAATTTGCTTTGTGATGAATCTAAGTCCTTTGAGGATAAACTTCTTCTTAATGAGAATTTTTTTTCCAACTAAAACTGGATGTTTTACCCTTCTTTTTCATCTGTTTTACTATAGTGTAAACTCAAATGAGTACGGCACTTCCCACGTCCCCTGTTTTCTATGATAAGTACAACTTGGGGGCTGTGAATAAATTGAACACAATCCTTTCCAGTACAAATGTTGTGAGTGCTTAAGAAACCTAGAACACAGTATTCCAAAGGACACAGCATGTGTGATGTGGGAGGTGTCACAATGGACTGGCAGTGTCTTCGGAGTATTCCAGATGTTGAACTATATATAAAATAATGAAAGGTCTCTCCACCAGTTTCCTTAGTTTCACTTTTTTCTATGTATGTATGCATGTATGTATCTCTTAAAAAGTTATTTCCCAATGTATTAAATAAAAAAAACATACAAATACCTTAATTATACAACCTTTTTATTTAATTTTCATTAAACAATGCAGAGATTTTCTTATAACAAAGACTGTAAGAAGTTTGGGGCTAGCAACTGCAATTTCGAAAGAAGCAAGTGATTGGAATTAGCCAGAACTAGCACAAAGGTACAGCACACAAACCCATTTCAGCATAGAAGAGGCAGAGGAAAACACAGGAAGTTTAACACTAGCACAAAAAACTAAATCGATAGAAAATAGCTTAGGAATGAAAACTCTGTACACTTAAAAAGCTGGGACTTTGCAAGGGGAAAACAACCCCTTGGGTCAGCTCTCTAAGCTACTCTTCCCTCTGTAGCTGGGTATTTATTTTCCTACAGAGGAATGTCACTTGGTAAGGTGGGAGCTTGTGCTTGTTTCTGCTCATAAACTAGATATGACACGGTCTCTAGGTGCCACAGACTTAAGGTCAAAAAATAATATGGTAGCTCTAAAGGAAATGCATCAAGTTCCACATTCCTTATTTTAAAACACATCTCATAGGAACATATGTTATGACCAAATGGCTTTTGTGAGTTGTAAGAAATAAAATATTAAGTTAACCGAGCCGAGCTGTCAGTCCACTGGGGCTCAGTTCTAGTAAGGTGATGATAGGAAAGTAGTTCGTGACAGTTACAAACTGTAAGACCTGTCAAAATGCAAGCACTAACATTCTTTAACTTCTGATTCCTGCTGACCAAATGGATGTCATCTGTGCATGGATAGTGGTTTATCAAGAACCTGGGAGCTCTACTGAAAAAAAAAAAAAACCTCCATTACTCAAGAAAGTCTAACCCCATGTCTGATTCTTTTCGATGACATGAAAAAAAACTACTTACAACCAGATTTGGGGCTTAAGAATTTTTTAGAGAAATGTATCAGGAGACCAATTGAGTCTCCCCAGAGGAGGTTTTATGTAATTCAGCTGACACTAC
>JADRCH010000254.1:2198635-2227387 GCA_019843965.1 Rhynchomys soricoides
AATTGAGTCTCCCCAGAGGAGGTTTTATGTAATTCAGCTGACACTACAACTATCCTGCAAAATCACAGTTGGGACTAGGCAAGAATATTAATGGTCTCAAAAAAGTCAGATAAATGAAAATTATCTTTTTACTGATAACAATGCTAAAAAAAACCCAAAAAAACAAAAAACAAAACACAACATATTTACACCACAGACCGCTAGCTCCAATATTTCAAAATAATTCCAAAATAACTGTTAACCTTACTGCAGTACTCTACTGCCTCCAAAATACAGTATTTTGGTTTACCAAAAAGTGTATCTTAACATTCTGATAATCAGCTCAATATACAACCAAAAAACTTCAAACTATCTTAGTATATCAATACTGTAACAAGCCTCTTTCGATTTTTATGTAGTTCCCGGTTTACTCAGTATTTTTAAAACGCAATTAACAAAGTGCAGACATGTTATTATTGCTGCATCTTCCTCATAGCCTTATTTGGTACGACATTTTCATAGGGTACCTAGTAGAGTGACAGTGACAAAGTGAACAGGCCCACTCCCTCCACCCCCTACCCTCAATCAAAAAATAAAAAGGAAAGCAGAAAGAGACAAGACTAGAAATAAGATTAAGGTCTAGGGAGAAGGAAACCTAAATGGTAAAGGTGTGCAAACACAGAAGACAGCTTTTTGCACCACCTCATGCCACAGAATAAACTCTGAAGGAATAACTAAGTACTTCGTAGTTGAAAATTCAAGAAGCACCAGTGGATTTCTGGATTTGTTCCTTTAAAATCAAAATACTCTGCCTTTGCTCAGGAGGCAGTGTGGCAATCTGATCTGCAGTTAGCTGAAGAACCTGCATGATCAAAGCTGCTTTTTCTTGATCTTGTGGAGTTACCTGGCTTTGCCCAGGGCTAAAACTGCTAGGCTGGCCTCCACCTTGCTTACTGGCTCCTTGCATACCTGATCCCTGCATCCCTCCTTGCATACCTGCTCCCTGCATCCCTCCTTGCATACCTGCTCCCTGCATCCCTCCTTGAATACCTGCACCCTGCATCCCTCCTTGCATGCCAGCTCCCTGCATCCCCCCTTGCATGCCTGCTCCCTGCATCCCTCCTCCTTGCATACCTGCCCCCTGCATGGCACCTCCAGGATTTCCCACTCCTGCAATGTTTGGAACCTGTCTCGGTCCCTGAGGGCCACCTGCCCCCATATTAATGGGGCCAGGACCCTGGATTCCACCAGTCATCGGACCTCTGGAACTAGGGCCAGGGACCCTCATCTCTAGTCCTCTTGCATCCATGCCTCTTGCTTCCATCCCTCTGGTTTCCATTGCACAGGTCTCCATTCTTCTCTCCATTCCTCGTGGCTCCAAGACCTCAGTTTCCATGGGCCGAGTCTCCATCCCTCGAGATTCTCTACCTCCTCTACCATCCATAGGCAGACCTCTTTGATCTATCATGGGACCTCTGGGCTCTCCAATTAGCATTCTGGGATCTGCTGCTAATGGTCCTCCTCTCATATCATGTGAGGCAGGGCCACGGTTATCATGACCATGATGCATTGGGGGACCCTGATGGGGTGGTCCCATATAACCTCTGGGCTCTACTTCTCCAGTCACTGAGAGCAAAGTCCCTCCACGTGGGTCATTTGGAGCATCTCCCAGTAGTCCTCGAGGAGGTATGCCACCAGAAGGCATGGGTCCACGAGGTATTGGAGGTCTAGGATCTGATATCTGCATCTGCCCTCGCTCTAGGGGCACTGGACCAACCACTGGCATGCCAACTTGTGGCTGCATTGCTCCTGGAGTTAAGGAACCAGGTCCAGGAACTGCAGCTGGTATCGGCCCGGGAGCTGGAATTCCTCCCTGGATAGAGGTCTGCATCAAAGGAGGAATGTCCTTCACAGGTCTTCTTGGCAAATGCTGAGGCTGAGGGGCAGGAGGATTCTGTTGGTTCAACATAACGTTAGGTCCCGGGCAGAGGCCAGGGGCAGAGCCAGGGCCAGGGCCACCAGGCCCGCCAGGCCCGCCAGGGCCAGGCCCGCTAGGGCCAGGCCCAGAGACAGGCTGAGATTTGCCTGGTATCAGTGGTGTGACATGTATCTTACGATGCAAAATTTTCAGTGCAATCTCTGGATCCATGATTCTCATCACCACTTGTGCCTGAAGCAGAGCATACGCCAATTGTGGGTTCTGAAGTAGCATGTTTCGAGCTTCCTGGTGACTGTTTTGGACACACAACTTCATTTGCTTCATCAGCTCAAACATCTGCTCTGGGGGCAGGCTGGCGACTGCTCTAGTAATCGATTCTGGAGCATCTTCTGGATCAATAGGGTCCCCATAGGGTGAGTCAATGATGGGGGCTGCCGGGCCTAAGCTCTTTAACTCCTCCTTGTTCTTTTCACTGGCAGCATTGTCCACCCGAAGCGCTCTCCCACTAAATTCTCGCCCATTGAGGTTCCGCATGGCACTAAGCGCAGTCTCCTGGTCTTGGTACTCGCAGAAGCCATAACCCTTGGGCTTTCCTGTCTCTCTATCGTAGACGAGACGGAAACTGACAACTGAACCAACCTCCGAGAAAATGTCCTTTAACTGCTCCTCCGTCGCCTCATACGGAATGTTCCCCACGAACACAGAGCGTAGTGATCGATCCATGGCTGGGTCTCTGACCGCCAAACTCGACATGATTCCTGACGAGCGTACAGCGGAGAGTAAATTCGTCCAAGGGTCGTCCTCTGGCGAAGCACACTTCCGCTCTGTAACGGAAGCAGATATCAAACTCCGGACCGAACCTTCTTGTTAGAAATCCATAGTTCCGCTAGACCGCAGAAACTGCTTCCTGAGACCGGACTAATTTATATAAAGCCTTCCGCCCCAGGCCGTGCGCTCTGCTGTCCACGCCTACTTACTGACAGCAGGATTGCTTTCCGTGATCCTATTGGTCAAGTTTCCCCTGCGTCCCGCCCCCCCTTCCTGCGATCACCGGATGCATTAGAATTGACCTCATTAAAAATGGCCGATTAGACTTCACTGTGGTAACGGGCAGCGTCAGCCTCTGGACACACGGGGAGGGGGCGGGGCGGTTTTCATTGCGTTCCACTGGTGGGAAACCGCCAACCGGAAGCTGATTTAAGGCTTAATGTTTTAATTTCTGGAACATGTGTTTTCACAGCTGCTTTCGTTTATTATAGAATATTAGAAATATTTAAAATTATATTCAAGATTATGAGGTAAAAATGATATTTGTCCCTTAAAATATCTTAAAAACATAAACAAACAAACAAACAAAAAAACAAAAACAAAAAACTCACGCCAGGCAGCGGTGGCGCATGCCTTTAATCCCAGCACTTGGGAGGCAGAGGCAGGCGGATTTCTGACTTCGAGGCCAGCCTGGTCTACAGAGTGAGTTCTAGGACAGCCAGGGCTACACAGAGAAACCCTGTCTAGAAAAACCAAAAATAAATAAATAAATAAATAAATAAATAAATAAATAAATAAATAAATAACAACGCTCCTGTCAACTGTAGCCCCGCCTCCAAGTTATGGCTAATTCAAGGTTACTGTGTTCATTCCTCCCTCCTCTTACTAATTTTAATTGACATTAATGCTAAAGTGGAATTAACTAAAAAGTGTGATTATAGAGTATGGATTAATTGATTTTATTTAACTTTTATTGTACACATATAGGTAGTTGTGATTGATTGATTGATTGATTGATTTATAAACAAGGTCTCTATGTAGTCCTGGCTGTCCTGGAGCTCAGTCTGGCCTCCAATTCCCAAAGATCCTCCACTTCTGCCTTCCAAGTACTGGGACTCAGCACCACACCAAGCTAAGATATGTATAAACACACACACACACACACACACACATATATTAGAAGTTGAATTTTAAAGTTTCTTATTTTTAAAATTAATTTCAACACAATTAAGCCAATGTAGACTTAGGCTAGTGAAAAGCCCTTAATTAATTGGGCAAAGAGTACTGTTCTATGATAAAATATTATTAATTCTGAATAAACAAGCATTATTGGTTAAAGTTTAGTATTGTAATTTATATGCTCTCTCTATATAAAATGCATTCAGGATTTTGAAAACTTAGCACAATAAATATATAAAACAAAATTCTTGCCAGTTTTATACTGCCCTTTTTTATGACCAACACATAATATTCATAGCTTTAACTTGGAAAAAAAATCCAAAAATATCATGGCTTATATTTTGTCTTGTTCTTGTTTTTATTTTCTGAGACAGGGTTTGTCTGTGTAGCCCTGGCTGCCCTAGACCTTAGACTATAGACCAGGCTGGCTTTGAACTCAGAGATCCACCTGCCTCTGCCTTCCAAGTGCTGGGCTTAAAGGAGTGGGCCACTATGCCCAGCTATGGCTTATGTTTTGAAGAAAACTATATAGTATATTTTTACATTCAGTTGTCAATGAATTCAATAAATTAAGATATCAGGTGTACTAAAATTAATTTTGTTATTTTAACACAGGGCCCCTCTACAGCCCAGTGTGGCCTGAAATTCACTGGGTATGTAGTTCATGCTGTCTTCAAATTTGCAATCCTCCTGCTTCTCCCAGTGTATACTGGGATGAGAGGCAAGCACCACAAGCCTTGTGTTTACCTGACTGGTTGTCAAAGAAAAACACAGTACTCAAACAAAGCAACATGTGGGGCCTATGGGATACTTAAAGGTATTAAAACATTAAATAAAACATTCACCATAAACTAGGCATGGAGGCTCACCTTTAATCTCAGCACTTGAGATACTTCCAGGACATCCCACTCTCTATTTCTAGTTCCAACCTAGTGATGGCTACATAGAGAGAGAGAGACCCTCAATACTTTAATACATATCTCTGTTAAAGACTGTCAGCTTAGTTCCTTGTGGAAATGGTGTTTAGACTCTTACTCTGAATTACTTTGGGCATCTGTCAGTCAAACTAAAAATGAAATGCCTTAACTAAAAACACGTGTGTTTTCAACAAACAAGACTGACAACAAAATCACCCAAATCTCTGACGGATTTGGCAAACATGGTATTTATAGCGTGGGTGGTCACACCGGTCTGGAATTACAAGCACATGGAAGCCTAAGACAGGCTGAGGCTCATTTTGAGCTCAAGGATAGCATGGGCTATATACTGAGTTGCAGGCAAACCCAGGATACATGTAAAACCTTTTAGCTATTTGCAGAAATCAATATTTACACAAATTTGTAAGCACTGTAGTCTTTGTGAGCCTATAAAAGTATTAAAACATTAAATAAAAAAAATCACCATAAACTGGGTATGGTGGCTCACACCTTTGACCTCAGTATTTGAGACACTTCCAGGACATCTTGGTCTACATATCTAGTTTCAAGCTAGTCGTAGATACTCAGTGAGACCCTCAAAACATAAATAAAATACACTTTAAAAGAATTCACTATAGATTAAGTAGATCAAATCTAGACATATTCTTAAGATACTTTGAAAAGTGTAAGGTACATTTTATCCTTCCTGCTGAGAATTGACTTCAGGACCTCAAGTCTACTACTAAATTATAATCCCAGCTCTAGTCCCAGGGACATTTTTTTTATTTGTCTTGGTCTCTTAAGGAATAAGCAAAACACTCCACAAAGTTTTTTCTAGTCCCTCCCCCTTCCTATAGCTTAAAATAATCCCATTTTCCCTTGGATGCAAGTAGCTCCTCACCCGGACCTTTTGTTGATAGTAATTCTTTTGCCTCTTAGTAGAATTGTGACTTTGCATCTGTAAAGTCACCCAAGGAAATCTGTAGGACTCTTACCCCTTGGCCATTTGCCTTATATTTCTTATTCCATAAACATCTTTCCAAGCACTACCAGTACAGCAGTGTGAAAACCAATTTTTCAGAACAAATTCTCTGCATGAGTTTTGTGTACTGTTATACCCGCCTCACCAGAAAAAGAAAAAAAAATCAAAAACCTCAACAGTGAGAGTTTTCCATGCCCCTCATATAAGAAACATAGATATCTGTTTGCTGAGGCCTAAAGGTAATTTAATGAAGGTCACAGAGAGCTCTTCCACTTCAAGGAGAGAACCAGACTATAAATAAATACATAAACAAACAAACAAACCAATACTATAAATTATTTGGGTTTGTTTTGTTGTTTTGTTCACCTATGTAGCCTCAGTCCCTGAGGTAAAGCTTAATCTGTGGAGTTCCTATTTCATTATTTGAATGAATGGCTTAAAATGTCCTTAGAGTTTGCGAATTAACAAGTCATTTAACCTAGAAAGAAACCAGTGACATTAAATAGCACAGTCCAAATAGTAACAGCCTGCTGCCAGGATGCCCATGGTCTTATTTTAGATCAATGATTATTCCTCCAGGATACTGTTTTTAAGAATAGGATATGCAGTGAAGTATCTAGAAATGGAATAAAGTAATCCAGAAAGATCTGTATTCCTAAAGAAGGCTTCCTGGTAGAAATGCTATTGAGGGATGGCTCACAATCTATTGTAGACAAATGGAACAGACTCGATTCAGACAGCAGCTGCACTTGGCCAAGATATGGCATTGGGACTTGGTGTTTTTTATGACCTAGAAGCAAACTAAGATGCCTGGTGATCATGTGGTGGGATAACAGTCATGACAATTAAATTCATGAAGAGAGTTGTGATAGTAAAGTCAGTAGTCTTCTTTTTACCTCCTGATAGCAGAGGCTCATAAAAGCCAATCACATTGCCTTAGCTTCCAGCAGAGCTTTTCAATCCTTCTCACCTAAGTGTGGCATCTGGTCTTCCTACCTTTAGAATGTGGCTTCATTTTTACTACCCATCCCTCATCACTTTGTGTACTTTTCTCTGGCTGACCTGCACACTTCATTTTTTGTTGTATGCAATCTGTGTTTTTCTACCCCCTGGCTACTGTCTGTTCTGCCCCTGTATCCATGATACCTCTTTTCCCAGTTCTTATATTCATTTCACCACGTTCAAGTTCTTGTTCTTCAATGCTCACCTCAATGTCTTTCCTACTAAAAGCAACAGTATGTGTTTGGTGGCCATGTATTAGAAGTGTCTTTGAGTTAGGCAGCCATAGTGTCCTGCTTTATTGCTGATTGGAATTAGGCACAGAGAAGTTAATGAGTTTGTCTAACTAGCACAGACAACTGTTTTATATGTGCCACTTGAATCAAGAAATTAAGTTTGAAAATGATCATTCTATTCAATGAATAGTCCATATATTCAGAGTAAGAGACAAAGCTACAGCCTGAAACCAGGTCTCTTGAAATTAAGCTTCCTATTGCTCAATTAGCCAAATAGTCATGGGTGACTGAGGCCTAGACACAGCTTCTATTGGCCTTTTTTTCTGATAAGCTCTGAGTGTTACTAATTGCAATTTTGACATGACAATCAGTGCTATGGTAACAGATGGACTGTACATATAAAGACTGAATCAGTTGAGAAAGATGTTTTCTTTTTTATCAATTGATAGGGCCAATATAAAACCTCAAATAAGGCTTTTTAAAAGCATGAAGCCACATAGGTAATGAATTCATTTCTATAAAAGAGTCTAGATTTCCCAGATCCCAAATTAAGCTATTCTGAGGCATATTTTCCCCAAATTTGTAATACATTTAATATGAAAAGAACATAGAGGGAAGTAAATAGTAAATTCTACTTACTTATGATTCACTGTTGTTGGCAAGAGAAATATTATGTAAATTTGAGGCTCTGAAAGTATACTATTGCACGACTACAAGTTAAATGAAGCCAAATATTGTACAGTCAATTACCAGTCTATTGGCGGGCTAAGAACATGAGGTGCAAGGACAACAAAGCCCTGGACCACAATCAACTGCCAACTTACTGACATCATCTGTAATTGTGTCTAGGTCTTCAATCTCTGCCAAGCAAACAGTGTTCTCAGGGAGTAGGTTGAAGGGGGTTAGACTTCAGACTTTAATCTTAGACTTAGATTGACAAGAAATCATACATCTTGGACAAATTAATTCTTGTTACTTCTGCTTTGGCATCTTTCAAATGAGAATACTATTACCTGTATTGGATGGTTGCGTAGAATACGTAACCTGTATTTTATCATTTCTCATACTGTATTCTTAATCTGCATTTGTACATAATGGTAGCATGCAAAGCAGAATTTTAAGTGGAAAGAGGTACAAGCCTTATTTATTTTATGTTATTTTGAGATGTACATTATTTTCATCACCTAAAGGACTGGATTTGATGAGCCAATGGTCTGTTGTTAGATCGTTTTGTTTTAAACTTGTATAAACTCTAAGATGAGTAACAGCCATTGTCCAAATATTCACATTTGTAGCTGAGCATGGATCGTTTTTCAGACTCAATCCCATAGGACACTTCAGTGAAAGTTTTACTAATCATAGTGGTGTTTATGAAGTTCTTTGAGCGAACCATGAGATGTTCTCTTTGGGTATTTGATTAGCTATCATCATTTTTACAAAATGGGCTTGTGTAAACTTTTACAATGGATGGAATGTGCAGACTCCGCTAACACTGCCTTGGTCTAGGGCGTGTTTGAGTGTGGGGCCATGTTCAAACTGTCATAAAGATGATTCCTTTTGAGAAGGCACTGCCAGACAAGCCCAGATGCTCAACCCTGGGAAGGTGGAACTAACTGGACAAGAAGCAGAATTCCACCACTCTTGCTTGGAGCTGTCACCTGGGGGAATGCAGAGAAGCAAGTAGCCTCAGAAGTATGGAAAAATCCAAGCCTCACATTTGGAGCTGAATAAAGATAACTTATTTAAAAGGAACAATTCATGGATCTTTTCAACTTTTATTCTTTTCTGTGAGCAGAATAGTCAAATACTCAACTTCAAAGAAATGTCTAAATTACAGTTCTCTTCTTAAATGGGGTCGGATTTCACTTCTGAGGCACTGCAAACCTAAGAATGAACCTATGGTGACCCCAGGTTGTGGGAAAGTGGCCTTTCTGTAGCACTCAGTTGGGGGTCAGGATTAAACATCATTAACAAAACAACAGTGTAGCAGGACACAGTTCCTTATTACAGTTGAATGCTCCCCCAAACATTACTTAAGGAATGCCGGTTTAAATTTGTCATATTCCACTAAACTCCGAGAGTTAGACATTTTGTTAAAATGTAAAATGTAGTGTATATGAGAATGTCATAGCTAGTGCTCTGTGGCGCAGGCCCAGAGACCAACTGCAGCTACAGAGAGGAGCGACATTGGGGGTTATTTTAATACTCTCTTGTGACCTGTCCTAACGCAGAGACTAGTCTGGTAGGGATGCTGTGATAAAATACCACAAACAAGTTGGCTCAAAGAAGAGAAATGCTTTCTTGCAAAATATCAAAATGCTGGCAGCCTTGCTGTCTCCTGAAGCTGCCCTCACACTGTGTACTCACCTAGCCTTGTTTCTCTTCTCACAGACAGAGCCCTAGAGCATCTGCCTTCTCCTGAGGCCCTAACATGAGACATAGTCACAGGAGTCATTAGGACTTCAAATGTGCAACTGGGGTGAGGGGCTCACAAATAAGGGCATAGTAGCCAATGATGTTGGTATCTCCAAGAAAAGAAGGAACGGTTTTCTTCAGGATTTCAGGATACTCTGTTCCATCCCCCTCTCCCAATCTGTGGGTGAGAGTACATATGTGTGCGTGTGTGCGTGTGTGTGTGTGAGCGCGTGCGCATACGTGTGTATACATGTCTCTCTGTGTATAAATGTGTGTATTTATGCTTATATATGCAAATATGTATACGTGTATAAATATGTATGTAGGTGTGTGTTTATTGCCCTCCTTCATACCTTATTTATTTATTTATTTATTGCACATTTATATTGGCTCTTTTGTGCTGAAGATCTAGCTCTCTCTACTTTCTTTCCGTTGTTAATTGATGTTTCAGTTCTCCGAGGAGAACTTAAGTGCCAGGTTTTCTCTTAATAGCAAACCAGGTTTACCCATTAGTTCAGTATAGCAAAGGGGGTGAGTTCTGGGGTGAAGTGGAACTTGGCCCCAACTCTGCTGCTGCAGGAGAGATCAACCTGAGGTGCCAGGAATTAATGTCCCTTATCTGTGGGGTCAGAGAGAGGCCCAGGGAAGGATGTTGGTGGGATTCAGAGCAGCCCCAATTACCAAATACAGATTTTCAATACATTTGGTTATTGGTATAGCAGCATTAGTAAAGACTGAATCTCTGTGGACTATGAATTACAAAAGTAATTATTGTTGACAAATATCTGTAACTCCAAACTTGAAGGCAAAGCACCTGTATATATAAAATAAAAGATTTTCAAAAGAAATACTTACTTCATAATTTATGATCTTCAGAAAACACTGTGTATGTATCATATGACTTTCTTGAAGTTGAATATACATTTTTAAAACCCCAGACGCTTCCATCCTTCATATAAAAAGATTGATAACTCTATCTCAGCAGTTTAATGACACAACAATAAACAGTGACTCTGACTTCGTTATTGTCACCTTCCGAACTGTCAGCTGCTGACATTTAGGATGAAATCTGTATCTACTTTCTCATCTGGCAGGACAATCGGAAAACTTCTTCTCCCTGGCCTCCAGGTGTTTGCCAACTCCCTCCAGGTTCTAGGTAACAAAGCGAGAGCCTGCAGGGAAGTGCAAATGACCCATTCCTCCTGCGCTCAGTCTTTTGTTAGGCCTGAAAATGGAACCGCGCCAGCGTCAGCCCAAAGCCGTAAGGAGTCCACTGAAAAGTTGGTGCCTGCAGGGAGGATAAAAGCAGAAGTGCAAAATCTCCTCTGCCTATTTAGTGGCTTGCAATCTGCTGCCAAGGTCCCAGGACGGGGGTAATTGTTGCAACCATTCATTGTCACCAGCGAGACTTCCAAAGAGAGGCCAGGTTCCAAGGAATCCTCCTGAGAGCAGGCGTCTGCAGATGGGGTGGCGGAGGTGGGGAAAGGCAGAAAAAGCTTGCACCCCAATCCCTAGGAAAACCGATTTGAAGCATTTCAGTGAGAGCCAGAGAAAACTTTAGAATACTGTAGTTCTTCAGTACTTCTGACTACTCACTGCGCATGCGCTGTGTGGAACTTAGTCACCGGATGACTCCTAATGTGAGAGTTTAATTGTGAGCTGAAAGGTGGTGTTCACTAGAAGCATCCTCCTGATTTTCTCTAGAATTTTCATGGAGGATTTATAGTGTGTGGGTTCAAGTTTGGAGCAGAGGTACAGCTGTGCTTGTGAGGCGTTTCCATTCTGTCAAGATACGGAAGACAGGATATGAGCAGTTTCCAAAGGGAACTGTGATTTGTTTGAATTCCTCAGAGGTATAAAGAAAAGGAAAATGGCAGTGCTGTGTATCTGCTGATTCTTGCTCAGGTGAAGTTGAAACGGGATTTCTTGATCCTTCAGTGAAGCACTATGATTTCTCTTTGTCATGCTGGTAATCCCATGCCAGAAGTCCTGGTGGTCACTGATGACTTCCCCCTTGAAGCCCATGCAAATCTGATGGTGCCTGGCACTTCCCACCACCTAAACAGAGGACTTGTGAGGTCTCTTAGTTTAATCCAGAATGATTGGGAGTTCAAGACCAGGCTCTTTTACATAGTAAGACCATGTCTCAAATACAAAATCAAACAAACATGTAAGGAAGCTGGCTGTGGTAGAGCATGCCTCTGTTCGCACACTGGAGGCAGATGTAGGATGGCCACAGGTGTATGATTTATTGAAGGAAGAACACTGGGGATCGGTAAAAGTGATTTTATTGTTTCTGCTAGTTTTTAAATTTTTTTTTTTCTGTGCCATTGTGCTATATTTTGGGGTGGTGTGTTCTGACCCCCATCAACATTTATATAACAAATCATTAGAAAGTTTTAAGGTTTAGTCAAAATAATGTTTGGAGAACTAGAATTTTAATACAGTATCTAACAGTTTCATAACACAATTATCTTTTGTGAACATAGGCTACTGGTTAACATTCTTCCTTGGATGTGAAAGATGTGAAACCAAGTGATTTTAATTAGAACAGCAGTGTGGAGGGTGGGGTAAGTGCTTTCTGCATAATCACTATGAGGACTTCCTGACAGGTGAACGAGCTGAGACACACACACACACACACACACACACACACACACACACACACACGCATAGGTGGGTTTACCCCAGGTTAGCCAATAAGTGACAGAGAGAGAGAGCTGGTTGTCTTCCTCCTCCTCCTCCTCCTCCCCCCTCCTTCTCCCTCCTCCTCCTCCTCCTCCTCCTCCTCCTCCTCCTCCTCCTCCTCCTCCTTCTTCTAATGCTAAACGTGAGGTTTTTGTCCCCAAGGAAAGATTCTTATAAATTTCACTAGCAGCCAAATTTCCAAGCATTTCTTGCCTTGTCAGCTGCCTCTGTAACATATGAAAAATGCAACATAAAACTGATGGAGAGAAACTGTAAAATCTGTGACCATGTGACAGGACCCTGAAAAGCTCTGGCAAAGGTTGGTTTTGTCATTTATACCAAGGCACTGGAACTGGCTGCTGCTCGCACAGGTGATTTACTCGACACGTTTTCAGTAATATATTGTATTGCCAAGAAAATTCATTGTTGTGAGTTTTTTCCTAAGCTTTGGTGGCTGCTTACTTATAAAAACAGACTGCCTAGGAACTGTAAATTATTTCAGAGGGGAAAAGTAGATCAGAGACAGCTATTAATTTAAGCTGTTTCACATTGAAACTGTCATTCCTATGGAAGAAATGCATGGCAGTTAAAATTGTTTGGTAGAAAGAAATACATAAAATGGTAAATGTCGTGTTTGGAGTTTGGGAAGACATTAGTCACAAATAGGGCATTAAAATGGATTGAATGTTTTCTAACTTGAAAGGTGGAAATGAGGAAGCATTCTGTAGACTCCAACGCATTCTGCACACTTCAGGCTTGTGTGGATTTCTGGAACACACAAAGGATAGGGTCAGCAGGCCAAAGACCTCACTATCTCTCAAGAAAAAGACAGCCAGGTAGTATTTATAACCCCAGCTGTTAGCAGAATCTAGAAAAGAGTGACTTCAAGCTTATGGTTCAGTGTCCACTGCTGCTTTCACTTCTTACCCTTAAATTATGTTTATCATATGGGTGGTCATGCTTCTCTCTGTGCAGAGAAATGAGGCCACAGACCCTATGTATGCAGCATGGGAGAGGCAGTTATCCTCAAGTCAAGGACTAAAGCACATTTACAACAGAGGTGGTATGAAAGAAAGAGAAATGATCAAAAGGATACATTCTAGAAGGATCTCTCTCTCTCTCTCTCTCTCTCTCTCTCTCTCTCTCTCCTTGAAAGAAATCATGTGTGTGTGTGTGTGTGTATGTGTGTATGTGTATATGCTTAAGTAACAATTTCAATTTCATGGATTCCAGTATATACCCCCTCTCCCAAATCCTAAAGAACAGCAGCTGATATACCAGTGAATGGCCAGGGGTTCTCCCAGTAGTCACAGACTCAAACATTCCAATACTTTGGAAGGTATACTGGTTGTCTTGTCAATGTAACAGGCTACACATATCTGGGAAGAGGGGATCCTTTTTGGTTTTTACTATTTATTTGCTTGTTTATTTACTTACTTATTTGAAACGGGGTCTCTCTGTGTAGCCCTGGTTTGTTCTAGAGCTTGCTGTGTAGACCACCCTGGCCTCAAACTCTTAGAGATCCACTTTCCTTTGCCTGCAGAATGATGGAATTAAAGATTTACCACTAGAGCCAGCTGGAAGAGGAAATTTTAACTGAGAAAAAGCAAACCTGTGGATCATTTTCTTGATTGATGATTGATGAAGATGGTCCCAGCCCATGCTGGGCATTGCTACCCCAGTGCAGATAGTCCTAAGTTGTATAAGGAAGCAGGCTGAGCAAGCCATGGGGAACAGCCAATAAGCAGCATTCCTCCATGGCCTCTACTTCAGTTCCTGCTTCCAGGCTCCTGTTTTGAGTTCCCCCTGCCTTGACTTCCCTAGACGACATAATACAAGTTATAGGATGAAACATCTCCAAGTTGCTTTTGGTCATGGTGTCTTATTACAGCAACAGAAACCCAAAGACCGAAGGGTTCATTCATTGCTTGTAGCCAAAAAAGACAGGCAAACAAAATTCCTACTTGCTATCAATCAGGTAAATATTTGTGTTTACTAATACTACCTATAAAAATATACTTTCCTTTGTAGAATTCTATATACATGTTTTTTAAATGAGAGAAATCTGTATGTGCTTCTGTAGGTATATTTCAATAAGAAAAGCATTGAACAGGGCGGAGTTGTCATAGAGCCCCTGCTTCACTTATATGAGCTCAGATACTTGTATGAACTGTTGCTTGATATGTTCATAAAATGTTCCAGGAATAGACCTCAGCCACTTGTAAAAGCAGTAAGACTAGGACTTGGGTTAGTAGAGAGGCTTATTTTTATTTTTGCCAGACGACTGTATATGTGTCTGTTACCCGCCCTACTCCTACCAACTTTCTATTATTTATGTTTTAGAGCATATTATTTTAGAGCTATTCTTGTAAGAAGTCTTCCCTAGGAGCATTCAAGGGAAAACTCAATCCAGAGTCTCGAGTTTGTGTTTGTTCTGTACATCTGGAGCCAAGCCCTCAGGAAACCTGCAGATTGCACTCTGAGAAACACCATTTGAAAACCTTGCCTATTACTGTATTTATGTGGAGGGCATCCATGTGTTTGATAATGTCACTGCTCAGTGGAATCCTTGTGGAATCTAACAATCCGTAACATGAACAGCTGGTAAAATAGCAACATTGTTATCATCGCTGTAAGCAGTTTTAGATCCTTTATCTTCTTGTTTCCTCTCATTTTAAAGAAGTGGACATTACATCCATGGGCTTGGCTGGAGGGTTTTATATGTTCTGCCTATGAATGTGGAGGCTGTGACCCATGGCTGTTGAGCATCTCTCACGGATACTGTCTTACAGTCTTTGCTCTGCAGAATGATGGCCACACCTCCTGGGGAATGAGGGTCTGCTGTGCCTCTCTTTTCCTATCCCAGCTCTTCACTTCTTTTCTGTTTCAATTTCCAGCTCTTCTGGAGTGGGAGGAAGTTTGCCTCCTGGAACTTCTGTATGCGATTAGACCTCCAGTTGGGCCATTACTCAGAATGCTGGCTCTTCCGCACCATAAACGGGTTTCTCATCCTTGCTTTGGAGAATGACTTTTTTTTTTTTTTTTTGACTTACAATGAAACAGTATTCTCTGCCTATCCAAATATGTGTTGCACAATAAGCTATGCTTCTGAATAGCCTCTACCCCGATATCTCTTTGAGGTCTCTTGGTATTCTGAGACCTAAATACCTACACATGGTCTTTTGCAATGTTCTATTTAGTCACCTGGAAACAAGCTGTCTGGTTACTTACTTGGATAAACTTAGCATTTCCAGAACAAGTGTAGAGAAAACTCCCTAGTTTCTAGAAATTTCCTTAAAAGGAGATGATGGAATATGCACAATATCTATTTCTGGGCAATTGCTGTCATTTATTAAGTTGCCAAGGTAACAACCTGCTAACAAGGTACCTGTGTGAATCAGTGTAGAACTGGTGACTCATTAGTCCTAAAATCAAAACCAAAGTGCCATTCAGTTAACTGCACTCTGGGCTACCTAGTATGGTTTTTCTTCTTTAAAGGACGAGTGTTATTCTCCCAATTTCTAATACACAACGAGAGAAAGACTTTGCTCTTTCTCAATACAGGAAAAACATTCCTGTATTGTTCTTATGTTGATATCCATTATGGAACTGGAAATGCTATATATGTCATTTACTGTTCGTTACAAAATATCAGCCACAGTTGATAATGTTGAAAGCCCAAAGAAACTCGGAATTAAGGAAAATCTCTACTTTTATAAGAGATTTTACATTAGGTAAGTGTAAACATGCAAATACAGAATCTCCCAAGTTATTTCAATTATTTATTTATGGCTCTACTGGTTAAGGGCTCAAACTCCAAAGAAATAGCACACTTTCCAAAGGATATTGATTAATCAAGCTTATATATAGATGGCTTTTTACTTGTAATTATCTCATAGTAGAAGCATTCCAAGGTCTGACTGCTCAGATTCCATTCTTTTACCAGATTCATTTAGGAAATGATAAGTAAAGATGAAGCTGAGGAAATCTAAGACATGGCTATTCAACTATGGAGTTTGCTCGTGTAGCAGCCTTCATAAAAGAAAGGCCCTCCACATTTTGTGATTTGGGAGAACATGACAACAGCAACTAATTGAATATTAACTAGAACTGTACATGGAAACATAAAAACTGTGATCAAGAATACTTTTCTTTGAGGAGCTTTTTGGTTCAAAGCAAAAAAGCAAAAGAAAACAAACTCTAACTCTCAGTTTTCCAATTGTTTTTTGATTAAATAGCTCAGGACAATTTCATGTACATGAAACCTAAGTCTAAGCTGGCAGTTCCATCCTGGAGTGGGAGAGAAACTGATCAGCCCAGTCTCCTCTGGCAAATACGCAATGCATCTAAGCAGGCAAATAAAAGAAGAAACAAACAATGTGGTAAAGCATATGGATTTCCAGATCAAGGAAAGTTCAGGGTATAAGTACTGGCCACTAATAATTCCAACAGAAAATGCTTTCCAGAAGACATTCTTGAGACTCAGAGTAATGGCCAGGACTTAACTTGAGTAAGAGGAGATGGAGGCTGTTCTAGGAAACAGGATGAGATCTATGTCTGCAATCCCGGCACTCGGGAGGTGGTAGCAGAGAAAAGCTAATTTAGAGGTCAGCATGTGTGCCCGAACGAACAAACAGAGACACAGACCAAAATAAAGTAAAAAAACACATCTCCAAAACAAAAAGCATGCAGAGTCTTTCCTGTGGTGAAAAATGTGCATGGCCAGTCAAAGCAAGCCCGACATTGCAGGCAGACTGGACACTCCCCCTAGACACTGTCCTGAGAGATTAGATTTAGTAGCATGGTACTGGCAGATGTGTACTCACGAACACCAAAGGCATGAGACGAACCTAAAACAAATGGTCTATCACCAGATTTCTGGGTTCTGTTTCCTATTGTCATCTTTTGAAGTAACTGTAGGGCAGGCTCCCTTAATTCTGATTTCTGCTTTTGTGGGCTTCCTAACCCTGCTGGGGGCAGAGGAGGAGTGACAGGCCCTATGAATGCATTGATCGAATCAGGGTTCCAACTGGTTCTTCCAATAAAAAAGGAAGTACCCTGGAACCAGCTGTCTGGGTCTGAAAATAGGAGAGAGTTCGGTGGAAGGAAGCAGATAGAAGACAAATCACATGTAACCCTTCATCCTGGCTCTCCATCTACTCTCTTTTTGTTCCAGGATGTGCATGAGACCTGAGCAACAGATTAAGAATATTTTTCAGCAGCAGAGAAGACTGGGAAGCCAAGGAAAGCATTTGTCAGAGCAAATGAGGGGACACAGAAACAGAAGGGCAGCTTGTTACTTTTAAAGCTAGTTACTGTACTGAGAGAACACAGTGCACTTTTTGGTTTAGTTATAGGCAAATCTCTAAATTGCGTCAGGAGACTGATGATCATTAAGTAGGAAGGGAAATGTCTTTAGAAATGAAAAGATAACAAATCTATGATCAACACCATGGACAGCAAATTACAAGCCATTAGCGCTTGGGAATTTCGGTTTTCATTGCTTCCTGCCTTGATTGTTATAGATTTTCCTTGATCACCTTCCTGTCTTAAGTGTATTTGATCTTTCCTTCACTTATTTGCTTGTGCATACATTCATCAGAACTTATCCCTGACGCTGAGTTACTGCTTGGGAATCTAAGGCTTAGAGATAACTTCTCGTTTCTTTTGGTTTGTTTGAGACACGGACTCTATGTAGCTCTGGCTGTCCTGGAACTCACTGTGGAGACCAGGATAACTAAAACATACTGAGATCCATTTGCTCTGCTTCCAGAGTGCTGAGATCAGAGGCATGCAGACAAACCTCACATGAAGGCTTTCTTTAGTGCATGAATCTTGTGTCTTCCGAAAACATCTGCCACTCACTGATTTGATCTGTCATCACAATCAGAGGCATTTCCTTCTCTTCTCAGTTTGCCTGTATGTGAAATGCCAACTCCATCAATCATATCTGTTTTACAGTTTCCATCCTATAATTTATGGACATGTAATTTGACATGATGTATTTTTTTCCCAGAGGCCACCTTTTTATTTCTTAGTGTGCCATTTAGCTGTAAGCACACACTTTTTGTCTTGCCTTTATCAGGGCAGGGTTATATTTGAGATTTTTTTTTCATGTCAATGCAAGTACTACTATTAAATTATTAATGTCATCATTTTCAGTTATGGCTACTGGCCATCAGAACTTCCCAAAAAGTTTCGTGTGATTTTTATTATCAGAATTCAACAATTAAATTTCTCTTTTGGAAGATAATATACTTGCTTTGCATAGCTACGTTTGTCTTGTTAATATTCATTAGCTAGCTAATCTCTATCATTTGTTCATAATATAGATATCATGCTATACCATGACCTGCCCAAGCTATAGACAGGGTTGAACATGTTATGCCTTTATGGCAAAGAAAACATTTAAAGTCAGGCAACTTGAGGTAAATATACTTCATATTTGCTTGGTTGTTGTTTTGACTACAAGGTCTTTCTCTGTGTAGACCTGGAAGCCTAGAATTGGCTATGTTGACCAGAGATCCACTTTCCTCTGCCTTCAGACTGCTGGGACATAGTTTATTTATATGGAGCAAGAAGAACACTGGACGGGCTCAGTGGTTGAGAGCACTGACTGCTCTTCCAGAGGTCCAGAGTTTAGTTCCCAGCAACCACATGGTGGCTCACAACCATCTGTAATGGGATCCAATGCCCTCTTCTGGGGTGTCTGAGGAGAGTGACAGTGTACTCACATACATAAAGTAAATAAATCTTTTTTTTTTTTTAAAGAACACTAGAAAAAATATGGGGGAATATGGTCATCTTTCCAGTTCTAGTTTTATTTTTCCAATGTTGACCATCTAGGTTGTAAAAACATTCATAGGCAAAATAAAACAAATTATTTCTCTCCGTATATAAGACAGCTTTGACAGTGCAGGTTTACTTTTGGGAAGTGAGCTGGTAACTCCTGCTGCTTTATCTGCCTCCTCTAGCCCAGATGAGTGTAGTGAGCATAGCACACTAGACCATGTTCAGGAGTGGTTCCTTCCATTCCTGGAGATATGCATTGAGTTTTGACTCTTGTCCTCTGGCATTGAGAAACGTTTAATATTCACTCTCTTAAATTGATACTGATGTTTGCTGTAAATAATCACCATACATTTTTGGACTGACCTGAAGGGAGGACATTCCAAAGTACTAGTCCTGAAGATATAAGGAGGGAGTTTGCTATAGTCACATAATACTTAGTTATAGGGATTCTGTAGATGATTTAAATCTGGGATTCTAATGGAGTCAATGCTCTGTGTTTTCTGGCTACATAGAAATTTCTCTGAGTTGAAAATGGAATTCTATTCACTTCATTGTTTGCCTTATTTCTTCATTAATATAAAAAATGTCTATCTTATGAGGGAGGCCCAGGTTTTCCCAAAGGAAGATAAGACAGTCTGCTACATATAAGCTCATTTCTGGACAGTAGTTCAACAGCTTGATACCTGGCTATATGATTCATGTAGCCTGGCAGAGAAGTTGAGCTAGGGGTAAATGACTGTTTAAACCTGCATTATCAAACCTTTAAAAATGAATAGTTCCAGAAAAGTAGCTTATTTAAATGTTGAGACCTAAAATAGCACACACTAGTGTATATAAAATGACATGGTACCCCACTTAAAAAACTAATTCAAACAGGCCAGGTGCCTCCCTGGTAACTGGTTCTTCCCAAATTGCTGTATGTATTGGCTGGTTTTGTGTCAACTTGACACAAGCTGGAGTTATCACAGAGAAAGTAGCTTCAGGTGAGGAAATGCCTCCATGAGATCCAAGTGTAAGGCATTTTCTCAATTAGTGATCAAGGGTGGAGGGCCCCATGTGGGTGGTACCATCCCTGGGCTGGTAGTCTTGGGTTCTATAAGAAAGCAAGCTGGGTAAGCCAAGGAAAGCAAGCCAGTAAGAAACATCCCTCCATGGCCTCTGCATCAGCTCCTGCTTCCTGACCTGTTTGAGTTCCAGTCCTGACTTCCTTTAGTGATGAACAGCAATGCAGAAATGTAAGCTGAATAAGCCCTTTCCTCCCCAACTTGCTTCTTGGTCAAGCTGTTTGTGCAGAAATGGAAACCCTGACTAAGACACTGGATGTGGCAAAAATTAAAAGCACAGGTGTTGGCTTCTCCTCTCTGCAAGTTGGAAATCTGTTCTGCTGAATGGTTGACTTTCATCCCTCTTCATCAATGATGCTTATGAAGTTTCCAATTTAAACTCCAGAGAAAGAAAAGAGAGCTTGTGTATATATAAAAGGTCCTTTCCATCTGTAGCATAATGGTCTATCAAACTGCAGAAGGCCATTCACAGATCATTATGACATGTATGAAGTTCAAATTTGTTTTTATCTCCAGATGGAAAAAGTGCTAAATAACTGATCATTTCTTCCTTTTTGCACATGGTATCTTAGTTAGGGTTTTACTGCTGTGAACAGACACCATAACCAAGGCATCTCTTATAAGGACAACATTTAATTGGGGCTGGCTTACGGGTTCAGAGGTTTAGCCCATTATCCTCAAGGCAGGAGCATGGCAGCATCCAGACAGGAATGGTGCAAGAGGAGCTGAGAGTTCTCCATCTTCATCTGAAGGCTGGCTTCCAGGACAAGGGTCTTAAAGCCCACACCCACAGTGACACTCTTTCTCCAACAAGGCCTTGTCTTCTAATGATGCCATGATGCCCTAGGCCAAGCATACACCAACCATCACACATGTACTAAGTAAAATATTGTCATTAATACCTCACATTATTAAAATAAAAGAATTTTAAAAACTTGAGTTAGAACCAGGTGTGCTCATGTCTGTATTAGCAGTACTCTCTCTATAGGTCAAGGCAGGAGGGTTGAGTTGTAGGCTAGCTTAGACTACAAAATGAACTCTGTCCCCACACTTCAAAAGTGAATAAAATTAGAAACTGTTATAAGTTGAAGTTTTACAAGTAAAAAACGTGCCTCAAAAATATTCTTGGTTTGAGAAAAGTAGAGAGATTACTAGACTGCTCAAATAAAACCTTCATTATATTTGTATTAACATAAACTTTGTCCTGTGCACTCCACAGCTGCAGGGTCTTCTTAGGGGTCATGCCTGCTAAACATTCCTTGTGCTTTCTTTTTAGCTTATACAATTATTTAGACACCATCCCTCAGATATGATTGAAAAGAATCTGGAGGTGAACACATGGAGTCAAAAGGGCATTTGTTCTGGAAAGGACAAATGAGCCATCTGAAACATTTCAAGGAAAGCTCCATTTGCACCATATTTCTAGAATCATCTTTAAGAAAGATGCTCAAATTGCTGAATAACTTCAATTCAGAGTCTGTTTCTCTGTGTTAGATATTTCCTAAGAAAATTTAAACACAATAAAAAAAACAAAAACAAAAATAAAAATAAAAAACAAAGAAAAAAAATAGATGCTTGCTGGCAGTTGAAGATAGGAGAAAAACACCCTAGATAACACTGAGTAGTTTAAAAAACATGGAGTGTAGATTGTCTACAGTATGTAGATTATGCCCGTGTTTTCTAAGAAGAAAGAAGGAATGAAGAACATTGAAATTTTTAAAAAAGTTACAGAGCTTTTGAGAGAGTCAAACTACAGATGGTCCCCAACTTGCAATGGTTGGATTTTTATTTTATTTTATTTTATTTTGGTTTTTTGAGACAGGGTTTCTCTCTGGCTGGCAATGGTTGGATTTAAAGTGTTTCTTTAACTATGTGGTTATTCCACTCTCCACTGTCAGCACAGTATTTATAGTTTCACACAAGCTATTCAATATATCACTATAAAACAAGATTTCTATATTTTGGTTTATGACTTTTTTTTTCAGAATGTAACTCAGTTATAAATTGGGGAATCTGTAGTTCTCTCTGATTTTAAGGTAATGATTCTTTCTTCTACATTACAGTGACCCTCAGTGAAAATTTTAATTAATCCATACATTTAAAAAAAATAACCTGTCTTATTAGAACTTGATTATTGAATTAATTATTTTCAATGTTTACTGTTTATTATAATTAATAAGCTGGCAGTCTTCAATAGAGTCTTAATTGTTCCTCAGACTTGGGAACTCTTATCCAAGCATAGCTGGTTTTGCTAAATATTTTACCTGCTTATTTATTTGGTATTTCATATTATAAACACATGGCGAATAGGCAGCACGTGGATAAATGCTATTTCCTGGCTGCTTCTTTCCTTTGTAAGTCACTGTTTAGATAGGACCATTGCTCCTTCTGTACTGCCTGTTCCCTTTTAGTATACTACCAATGAACTAAGTGGGCATTCTTTGTCTTGAGTACATGGAAGTTTCTTTGAAATGATCTGGAAGTATGTGCTCAACTACAACCAAAGAGCAATATCACAAGAGCCCTACCTTAAGGGCTTCATCAGCTGAAGCAGGACCAGGGAAGACATGTCTACATTATAGACTACTTTTCTCATGGGGTTGTTGTAAAGATTGAGCTATTGTATAGAATCCATCTAGCACACAGTAGGTATGGTGTGTTCACTACACGATCAGGTGTTGGAGTCCTTGGTCCCCAGATGGTGAAGATGTTTTGGAAAGCTTTGGAACTTTTGGGAGGTGGCACAGAGCTGGAGGAAGTGCATCTGTTGGGGATGGGCCATACCTTCTGTTCATTTCTGCCCTGATCTATCCAAACGTGAGGAAGGAGGCTCATTACGTACCACTACCGCTTACAGCCTCTACTACCCTGTTGACCTAAGGCCATCAGGAGCTCAGAGTGGCCAGGGAGATGACCACACATGTGCCTCCTAAAGGAAGCACTCTTCCCTGTATTAGTTACTGCTCCCTGTCCCCCTCCCCCTTCTTCCCTCCTCTCCCTTCCTCTTCCTACTTTTTTTTTTTTCTTTTTTTGAGACAGTTTCTCTGTGTAGCCCTGGCCAGTTTGAAACTTGCCCTTGTAGACAAGGCTGGTCTTGAACTCAGAGATTCACCTGTCTCTGCCTCTAGATTGCTGGGATTAAAGCAATGTGCCACCACCGCTGGACACACTTTGTTCTTATGACCAAATAGCTGACATAAGTTAAGGACAAAAGAATCTATGGATGCAGCCACAACATAACTATATAACGTGGACCAATTACTCTATAAGTTCATTTTATTACCTAAAATGTATTGGGTTGCATGTTGATATGAAACTGCCCATTTGCCTTAAACAAAGAAATCTCTTTAATTTTCCTTCTTTCCTTCTCTTCCTCTTCCATCCTTCCCTCTGTCCCTCCCTCCCTCCTCTTCCCTTTCTTCCTTCCTTCTTTTTTCTTTTTCCTTTGTTGTTGTTTTTGAGACAGGATCTCACTACATCACACAAGATGGCCTGAAGTTCAAGGAAATCTCAATTGTCCGCTTTCTGAGTGCTGGGCTTAAAAGCATGTGCTATGACTGGCATAATTTTACAAACTTGTGTATAGTTCATATACACATTCCAGTTCAAGGCTTGGCCTTGTTCAGAGCTTGGCTAATATATTGGTTGACAGAAGTTCCAGAGAATAGTCAACAGCTGTCATTCACAAGTTCTGCTAGGCTTTATTAGTTTTAGTAGTTGAGTGAAAAGATGGGTGTGTCTTTTGTTTATGGAACACTGTCCCCAAATAATGAAAGAGCCAAGCTTGAGGAAAACTGAAAATACAGAGACCTGACAGTTATATAACCAGCTGTCAACAAACAGAACGGACACTTTCCCAAGTTGCTTCAAGTCCCTGTAAAAGTTATTAGACTTTATCTCTTGGAGTAGCTTTAGGTCAACAGCCATATCCTTGAAAAGGTACAGTCACCGTGTTCTTCACAGACTCCTTGCACTGCACGTGCATAGCTTCCTCCACTTTCCACTTCTTCCCTGTATTGAGTTAATGCAGCTGATGAGCACACACTGGCACACGGATCGTGATCACGTGACCATCCAGCTTCTACATCATAGTTCATTTCTTGGCACTCAATCTGCAAGTTGGGATACTAGAATTTCCTGCCCCCAACACCCGCCCTCCCCGTTTTTGGAAGAGCTCATTAAAATTTTGGTGAAAATGCAAACTAAGTCCAGGAAGGGAGTTTCAATCATGATAAAATTAGAACTGATGCTCCCTAATATTGAATATATAAATTTGTAAGTCAAAAGAAAGCTTTGGAACTAGAGTTTAGAGATTCCAGAGCTGTCTGGTGTCGAGGGCTGCCTCCCTAAGGGTGTGCCCCCAGGCAAGGACACAGACCTCTAAGCTGAGAGCAGCAGGTCCTGCTTCAAGCGCTGCCTTGCTTTGTGCTGCCTCCTGACTTTGGCTGTTTCATATGGTACAAAGGCTCTGGACTTCAAAAGTAATGAAATGCAAACATGAATGACAATTGGAAAATTTATTTTTACTGATGATTGAGAAGAAAAGGACTACAAATAACACATTTAAGGCTTTGACCTTGCTGTGAGTTATTCATGCAGAGAGGGAACGGAGTAAGACGGCCTTTTAGGGGGACAGAGAGGAAGAATGAGTTTCGGAATTCCCATGGTTTGTCTAAAGCAGCCTTGTATGTACAGTGATAGACTGAAGAAATGGCTTTTGTGGGACTGTTTTATTTTTAACAAATTACTGCCCCACAATAATTCTAAAAATAGTATAACCTACTAAATACACACAGATATATTGGGCATGAAAGTATTAATGTTATTTAAATTTTGGTCATAATCTATGTGACCCACATTTTGCACACAAACTAAATCAAACTTTCTTGCCCTGTTGGCTTATAAACTACACTCTCCCAGGAGAAAATTAAATTTCACTACTCAAATTTAAATGGACAAGTAGATGTAGCTTCAAAACACACACATATATATACACACACACATACAAATCTATTTTACCTTAAAAATTGTCACAGTCTGGTTTTTTTTTTTTTTTGAGACAGAGTTTCTCTTTAATTAGTTTTGGAAGAAATTTTGCCAAACTAGTAAGATTAGTAGAAAAAGGCTATTCTGAATTTGGGTTTATAACTTTGTTCTGGTTGGGATTTGTGTGTGTGTGTGTGTGTGTGTGTGTAAAGTTGAATAAGCAGATATAGCAAGAGTGATTTGTGCATTTATAATATCTGAGTCATTAGCTGCTAAAACTACAAATTCAAAGCAAATTCTGGAATGGCGAGGGGAGCCCTAGAGGCATTGTTGGATTGTAAGAACATTCTGTTGAGGAGACAAGTATACACCGTTCTCCAGAATTCTTCTTGATGTCACTAATAGACCTATAATCTGAGATTTCCCATTGTCTTATATTTGTTGCTTCTTTAAGAAACAGATGAAAGGCAAATGAATGATTAGTGATTATTTTATATCCCTCAAGTGTATTTCTTTTTTGAGGTCTAAACATCAAAGAGTCTGTCTTTGCTGAGGATGGTTTGATAAAAGAATAAACTCCATCAACAGGCTTGGTCGGGGCTTTGGACTTACAAGAATAAGCCGCTGTAAGCAAATCAATACTAAGCTTAGCTACAGGATGTGTTTGTTGGTGTAGCAGGTGTGCTTGCTGCCAATGGCCATGATGCTGCTTATTTTGATCCTGCAGCTACTGAAATTTATGTTTGGGACACCTCTGACCTTCCGTAATTAAACATGATTTTCCTTCTCTGTGGCCCTAAAGTTTAATTTCTTGTACTCATGATAGTTTGGGCATATCTAAGATTGAAAATATTAAATTACGAGATTTTCAGAAGGACAAAACATCTCTTTTACTCCAGCTACTAAACTGTTTTCTTTACTACATTTAGTTCTAGGAATTCTAATAAACAGAACTTTCTATAAAACAGATCCCCATAAGCAGGTCTAAAAACATTTTCTTGATTATGTTTAATATTTTCTTTTTTATCATTCAAAGCTTTGCCCCTAGCATTTAAAATCACAGTTGTTTGCTTATAGTAGATAACAGCACCTGATTTGTAAGTTGTCAGAATTGATATAATTTCACCTCCTGTCTTACAATTCTTAGATGAGATCAGAAATGCATTTTAAAATGTTTAAATGTGCTGGGTAGTCATACCATTGCACCCGTTTCAATATCTATTTAAAACATAATTAGAAGCACATTGCCAGAACAGTGCTTACCTCATTGCTCTCTGAAAACACTTACCATGTCTTCTTTTAAACTATGATTGAATGGCAAGGGGCTTAATTTAAAGTTATTTTAGTTTAATTTAGTTTCATTGTATTTCTGATAGCATTCAGAGTCTGAGAGCCAGGCATTCAGTAAGTATTTGTTGAATAGTACCTGAGATTGTCCGTCTCTGTCAGATGAGTCTAAGAGTATGCTATTATAAATCTTTAGAGAGACTATCCTATGCAAAAAAAAAAAGGACACTAAAAATTTTGGTTCCTTCTTCATTGAGGGATGGTGTTGGTGAAATGTATCACCCTGAGGAGGCACCACTAGGCATGACTTCAAATAGCCCAAACGTGTGGGAACATTAACTTCTTGGAAAGAATGAATCTGAAGCTGCCTCTATGTTTCTCTTTTCTATCCAGCGGTTCAGTGGTAACTGAAAAGAAGGGAAGAATTCAGTCTTATCTGAAAATGGACCTTTTGTTCCATTTGTCTAGTTGGTAGGCAGCAGCCACAGAAACACCCAAGCCTGCTCCAGAGAGCATGGCTGGTCTAGCGAAGGATTCAATAGCAAAGTACCATGATCATTTGCTTTTGTAGGGGAATTGCTGGAGATGTACTTCTGAAGAGGCAGAGTGAAAGAGTGAGTGAATGGGTCATTCATGCTGGAATTACAAAGACAGAAGAGGCTTCACATGCCTCCCAGCCAAAGCAGCATTAGGGACGGGAAGGGGGGGCACAACAAAAATTAATTCCTTCTCTCTCATTTAGCCAGTCTTGTCAACCACTGACTACAGAAGTTTCTGGCTTGGAGTACATTTATTTATTATTATTTATTATATCATTGATTATAATATTATTATGAGTGTTTTAGATAGGATCTCGTGTAGCTAAGGCTGCTTTTGAACTTCCTTTGCAGCTAAGGATAAGCTTGAATTTCTGGGTCTTCTGTTTCTACTGCTCAACTGTCTGTGTACCGATGTTGTAGCATGCACTACCATATACATTTTAGGGCTAGAACCCAGGGCTGTCAAGCATGCCGGGCACATATTCCACCAACTAAGTCACATCTCCTGCCCCTCAGAATGTACTTTCTGAGACCCCGAGTTAGGACTGAAGTCAGGAACTTCCCTCTGAGCCTGATGTGTGTTTTATTTATGAATAATCCATTAAGGCTCAAATTTGTTCTGTCTTTTGTGGGAGGAAATCGATTTCCACCCTTTTAATGTGTGAATCTCCAGTGTCCTGTTTTGCATGGCTCCCAGAAGAGGATGAGCAAATTTTGATGCCAGCAATTGAGGACTAATCTGCTTTTAAGGAGCACATGAGAAATACACAGAAGCTCCTAAACTTGCTGGCTCACGTCCCATCCTAAGTTCAAAGCGCGCTAAATCAAGCTAGGTATGATGCCAAACACCTGCAATCGAAGCCTGATGAAGGCCAAGGCAGGAAACACAAGTTCAGGACTAGCCTAGAATACATAATGAGACCCCCATCTCAAAAAATAAACAAGCAAAAAGGCGTACTAGCTACGAGCACTTACTGCTCTTTCGGAAGACCTGAGTTCAGATCCCAGCACCAACATGATAGTTTTTAAAGCTGTCTTTAACTCCAGTTCCAGGGGATCTAATGCCTTCATCTGGCATGCAAGAGCACCAGGAAGATACAGACAGGATTCACACGTATCCAAGCAGGCAGGTTACTCATACACATAAAATAATAATACATTAAAAACAAAACAAAACAATCAAAAATGATGTGTAGAATAGTGTTCCCAGTTTAACAGCAGGACAACCTGTAGAATGTTGATTGTTTTCTCTGTTCTTGCCTGACAGAGATCTGTGACTAGCTGACACTGGCCCAGCACTGAGAATACCACACTGCATGCAAATCCTTAGCTCAAAAAGCAATAAAAATCCAAGATATAATTTCCGTTTAAAATATCACCACTCATGTACTACTCCAGTATCAAAATTTATAAGGCATTCAGAATTTATACATCTAGCTTTTTTTCTCCAACATTAAACTTGATTTATAAAGTCATAGCTTGATTTTATCTCTAATTAATAAAAATTTCAAGCTATGGAGGCAATGTCCTTTTGCATGGGATAATGTTATTAAATGCATTTGACAGCCAATAATTTTTTTTGAAAAACATTCCAAATATTTTTTTAAAAATGAAGAGTTTAGGCTTAGCAACCACATACACCTTTTGGACACTGAGACATAATGTTCTCAGTTAAGTTTAAAAACTCAAAAAAAAAAAAAACCCTCATGTTTTCAGTACATTTATGATGTTGTGTTGGGCCACAGTCACAGCTATAGTTGATTACATGAGCTGCATGTACCCTACAGGCCATAGGTTGTATGTGCCTGCGTATGGTGGACACTACTCACCAATTGGATTTTACCATGGACAATTGACTATAATTCTGCTTCACTATATATACATTCTTCTACCCATTGTCATATCCATCTGTAAATCCTTTCCTCCTTCCTCCTATTTCTTTCTTTCTTTCTTTCTTTCTTTCTTTCTTTCTTTCTTTCTTT
>JADRCH010000254.1:2227397-2247188 GCA_019843965.1 Rhynchomys soricoides
TTTCTTTCTTTCTTTCTTTCTTTCTTTCTTTCTTTCTTTCTTTCTTTCTTTCTTTCGACAGGTTTTCTCTATGAAGCTTTAGCTGTCCTGGAACTAGCTCTGTAGACCAGGCTGGCCTCAAACTCAGAGATCTATCTGCCTGCCTCTGCCTCCTGAGTGCACACCTTTAATCCCAGAACTTGGGAGGCAGAGGCAGGTGGATTTTTGAGTTCGAGCCCAGCCTGGTCTACAGAGTGAGTTCCAGGCCAGCCAGGGCTACACAGAGAAACCCTGTCTTGGAAAAAAAAAAAAAAAAAAGAGTTAAGAGCCTGTACTACTTTGGAGGACTTGAGATCAGCTTCTTCCAGCACCCAGCAATAACTCTAGTTCTAGAGGATCCAACACCTCTGCCATCCAAGGGCACCTGAACTCACATGCACATGCCCTTCCCTGCATCCACACACCTATAATTTTAAAAGTACAATAAGCCTTAAAAGAATCCTTCCAGGTTCCTAACCTGATTCTAGGAAATCTCCCATGATTCCAGTTAATATGGAGAAAATTGAGATTAAAAATATTCCTTCTTCTGTCTTTATGGGTACAGACATGGATTATCCATTGTTTCTCTTTTCTTAAGTGTGGATTCATGCAGTCTTTCCAAGGGTGTTTGGGAGACCCAAGTCTGCAAGACAAAAAGAGAGATGGGAGGTAGAGGAGAAAGCCTAGTGGCTGAAATTCAAATTCTATTTGCATGCTGTTGTGCAAATCTTCTAATTTTTGTAAGCTTATTTCCTGTAAGAACGAGATGATAACCCTTTTGGAAGGCAGTGTGAAAATTCAGTTGGTGATGTACGATGCATTCTGAAACTGAGGAAAAAACTCTGATGTTTCTAGAATTTATGGTGTCTGCTATGGGTAGACAAAAAATGGAAGATGGAACAACAAAGACAGAAAGTCTTCTTCTTATGCTATGTGGTTTTCCAGAAGGGAGCACACTGATCCCCTGTCTCATCTTGGTCTTTAACTCTCTGTGTCTCATGTAAACTCATACAGCATCTGTAGGATGTCATTTCTAGAAAAGACAAATTAAATGTTCAGATGAAATACTGTTCAGCCTCCTTTGAAAAGTTAAAATTCAACTCACATGTAATTCTAATGCATATTACAGCTTTTCTTTTTCTTTCATTTTTACTTTTTATTGGTTCTTTGTGAATTTCACATCATGTACCCCAGTCGCATTTGTCTCTGCCTCTCCTCCTACTTGCCCTCCACCCTTGCAGCCTTCCCCCAAAAGAGAAAAAAATCATCTCATTGTGGAAGCTGTATTGTGGTACATTGTGTCCCACAGTATACCTTTTGTCCACCTTGTTTTGTTGGTTTTTTTTTTTTCCTTCTAGATATTCATTGCAATGACTTGTTCTTCTGGTATGAGGCCACTGGCTTCTGCTACTCTATCAATACTGGATCCTCACTGAGGCTCCTTTAGGATATCCTGCTGTTGCCCTGTGACGTGGAGATCCTGTATTTTTGGATCTATAGAATGAGTCCCCTCATGCACTCCAGGAAATCATCAGTGGGGTAGATGTTGGCGTAGGCCAATTCAAAGTCCTGACTCTGGGCCTGAGAGGTATCTGAGCTGATGAACCTGCAAGCTCTCCCACTCTGACACCCTTGCTGGTGAGCAACAGGGCCAATTCTCCATCTCTCATGACCCCAGGGCCAGCTCTCCAATCTGCCATAGTTGGGCAAGTGACAAGGGAGGGGAGGAGGGCATCTCATCCTTGCCACCACCCAGCAGACAAGAGGCAGGGCCAGCTTTCCTACACTCATACTCTTGGGCTGGACACCTACAACCCTCACATCCTGAGCCAGCTCTACTGTGCTGTCCTCTCCCGAGTGCTGCAGCAGGTGAGGGGAAGAACCAGTTCTGCTCTAATGACCCTATCGGAGTCACCTCTCCTGCCTGCTACCAGTGGTGAGGAGCAAAAGGGGAGGAGGATACTTCTTTCCTGTCCACTCCACCACAGGGGAGATGGACGGTAGGGCCAGCTCATGAATGCTTATATCCTGAGCCCAGCTCACTCACAGCCCCCACATGTGGGGCATTCTCCTAAATACTTCAGCTGGCTAGTGGCTAGGTCTGTTCTCATGCCTCCAGGGCCTGCTCTCCCACAATGCCCAGGTGAGGGTGGGGCCAGTTCTGCACAGCCCTTAGACATCAACATATATGAGGCAGCAGCCCAGACCAGGATATCTACCTGGTCCTTGGTGGTAACAGACCCCTGCTGCTGCAGGGCCGGGGACCCAGATTATGGCCCCTGATTGCAGCACAGACCAGGACTGCACCATGGGCCCCAAGTGGCACCACTGGCTACTTACATCAGGCTGTACTCACTACTCTTGAGTCTCTAGTTCTGCCTCTCTCTCTTCACTGTGCCCACATCCTTCTGCTTCTCTTTCTCTGCCATTTCTCCATGAGTTACTTGCTCTTTTTAGTGGTGCCCAGGGTCTCTGAGTATCTGGAGTCATCTCAAGAGCACTATGTTCGACTTGTACATTATGGCACAGGCAGGGTCACTGGGCATGGTCTGTCCCTGTCCCCCTGTCCCAGGCCTGTGAAGCACCGGACTAGTAGTCATCTCAGGGTAGCTTCCAGTCTGGGTCCCATGGCACCAGTCTGGGGGTCATTTCCTGCTTGCTCCTCTCCAGTCCAGCCTGAGTGGCCCCTTTCAAGTGTTGTCTGTCTTGGGCTTACTCTCACCAGGGGCCTGTGCTGGACTGGTGGTCTCAGGCTCACTTTTTTTTTTTTTTCAAGGAATGTTAGGCTACTGATCATTCAGATGTCCACATGCTCAGAACTCTGAACATAAACATAGCCTCTCTCCTCTCTGCCACCTACTGACACATGTGTGACACAGCAGCCACACCTGCAAGGCCTCTAGGGGCAGGAAATATTTCTTGAGTAATGAGCTCTGTAAACTTTGAAGAAAATAAATTTAGCTTTATGAATATGGATATTTTCCCTGCACATAATCTTTGTACCATGCTTGTCCCTGACCCTGGTGCTCACAGAGGCCAGAAAGGATATCTCTTAAAGTTGGGATTACAGAGGGTTGTGAGCTGCCATGAGAATGCTGGGAATCAAACCCTGTTCCTCAAGATGAGCAGCTGATTTTCTTAACTGCAGAGCCATCTCCTTAGCTCTTAGTATTGTGAATTTTAAAGCTAATCATATGTCCATTTTGCTTTGACTTCTAAGTATTTGTATTTGTATCTGTCTCCTGGGATTAAAGGTATGTACTGTCTTGCTTGGGCCTAAGCTTTTCATGATCACTATTCCTTAAGATCTGGATCAAAAGCCTGTATCTTCTAGCCTCAAGACCGGGAACACATGTGTACCCTCCATTCCTGATATAGCCAAGTTGACAACTGGGAATAGCCATCACATGAGCCAAGGACCAGGGTTTATATTCTGTGCTTCTGACTAGGACAATGTGAGCATCTACTTCAGTTCCTGCAGCTATGCTCTAGCTGCCATGATGATGTCATGGCTACTTTTCTTCTCTTAAGCTGATTTTGTCACAGCAATGAGAAAACAATTCATTTAACACCCGTTTCCTAGTTGGGTGTTAAGAATAATATCTACAAAGATAGTTCTTTCTTGGAATATAAAAAGTCATGGAGATACTAATAACCAGAGAAATAAAGGATCCACATCGGAAAGCTAGCAATTTAAGATAATGGAGAATTCGGGAGTGCCTCAGGAAGACTGAATGCTTTAGCTTTGCCACAGGAGGAAATCTGTGGCTAGACATCTGTAGAGGGAAGATTTCACAAAAGTAATGCCATTATCAGCCTACTTTCTGTCTTTTGCCAAATGGAAAAACTGTAGCTCATACACAGAACAATTAGACAAATTTATAGAAAATGAAATTAGGATGAGTTGGAAATATAAGAAGAATTAAAAATAATTTCAAAAATAAAGCTAGAACAGAAGAGTATATTCAGACCCAGGGATGGCTGCATAATCTCAAGACAGCAACACTGTCTGAGTGTTGCAGCCACTCAGCAACAGCAAAAGTGGACACAGAGGCTTGTGCCTATAACCCCGGTTCTCAGAGCTGAGCCCTACAAGTCATCTATAACCTCGACATATGCCTTAGTATTCAGCACATATCAAGTTCAAGGTCAACCAGGTCACACAGACTGTGGAGAGGGGACTCCAACTGCAGATCTGGAACATTACATTGACAGCATGCCCCTAACAGCTCAGTCTGTAAACTCAAGGCTCAGTCTTTAAAATGCTTGCCACACAAGATGAGGGCCCGAGCTCAGATCCCCAGCACCTGTAGAAAGAGCTGAGTAGAAAGCACACAGCTGCAACCTCATTATGGGGAAGAGAGGAGGAGCTCTGGGGCTTCCTGACAAGGTAGCCTAGCTGAATCGATGAGCTACACATACAGTGACAGGCCCTGTTTCAAGAAACAACAAGGTGGTTTAGTCTGTAAAGTTGCTGACCACCAAACCTTACCACCTGAGTTCAATCCCCAGGACCCACATGGTACAGGGCGAGAACTGACCCCCACAGTTATCATCTAACTGGACACTGTGTGAGTGGTACACCCTCCACTCTCAACCACACCCCCCCACACACATATAAATGCTCAAAACAATTCTACAGACTGTGTCTCAAAAATTAAAATGAGAGAAATCAAGTAAGACATCCATCGTTCACCTCTGGCCTCCATGCACATGCACACTGTGATGGTTATTCCCAGTTGTCAGCTTGACTATATCTGGAGTGAGCTACAATCCAGAAATGGAGGGAGCACCTGTGATCCAGATCTTCAGGCTGGAAGACCCAGGCTCTTGATCCAGATCTTGATGTGGGATGACACACGCCTTTGATCCATAGTGATCACTTTTGAGGCATAGTGATCATGAAAAGCTTAGTCTCAGGCAAGGTGGCACATACCTTTAACCCCAGGAGACAGCATATCTCTGAGTTCAAGGCCAGCCTGGAACAGAGCAAGTTCAAAGAACAGCTTAAATCCAGGTGTGATAATACATACCTTTAGTCTGGACCATACCTTCTGCTGGAGGCCTACATAAGGACAATGGAAGGAGGGCTTCCTTCTTCTTCATCTGCTTGCACTTCCTTGACAGCACATCTTTTGGGACCTACTTTTTCAGGATTCCATCTTATACAGGAGACCAGCTGAAACAACTAGCCTTGTGGAACTGAGCAACTATTAGATTCCTGGACTGCCCATTCACAGCTGCCCATTGTTGAATTAGATGACCTGTAAGTTATTAAAATAAATTCCCTTAATATAGAGAGATATTCTGTAAATTCTGTGACTCTAGAGAATTCTGTCTAATATGGCCCACTTTCTCTTTAATGTCTGGTGGGGTAGGGGATGGGGATTGGGGGACATCCTCATGGAGAAATGGGTATGGGGAGGAGATATGGGATGTGGAACAGTCGGAGGGTGGACCAGGAGGGGAATAAAATCTGAAGTGTAAAAAAAAGAAATAGCAGGGCAGTGGTGGCACATGCCTTTAATCCCAGCACTTGGGAGACAGAGGCAGGCAGATTTCTGAGTTTGAGGCCAGCCTGGCCTACAGAGTGAGTTCCAGGACAGCCAGGGCTACACAGAGAAATTCTTTCTTGAAAAACCAAAATAAATAAATAAATAAATAAATAATAATTGTTGAACATAGCATCTTAGAGTGGTGCCACCCACAGGGAAAGTGGGGTCCCTACCTCATTTTATCTAAATCTCCATAATACCTCACAGATGTGCCTAGCGGCTTGTCTCCTAGATGATTCTAGATCATGTCTGGTTGGCAATGTTAAACATGGCAGTGACGAACCAAGCAGTAAGCTATGTTCCCTCATCTGTACTTCAAGACATATCATTTGTGTTCTCTCATTTGTAATTTGATATTGGCAGAAGGGATGTATATCAGAATGAAGGCTTTGGTGAAAAAGGACACCCAGTCATTCTGGGTATGGTTTTATACAGTTTGATGCATATTTCAGTGGCTGTAATCGGAGAATGCGTATGGTGCACACTCCATTTCCGCTCACTGCCCTTGTCCATCCAGCATTAGTAGATTTTGGAGTGCCAAAGTTCAGATTAGTTATGCCGAAGGATATTACTGACAGATTTCCAGGCCACATTTCCATTTTGAGCATGGGATGCTAAGCTGAAAAGAAAGTTTTTGTGCTTTCCTTTTGCCTCAGATCCAAATGTCATTAGCGTTAACTTGATGGCTAATCTTTGTAAGGACAGTTTTAAATGAACATTTGGGACAAAAGGCTGTCTCCCCAGGATAGATCAACAACTGGGGCAGGAAGCAACAATTAGCTAGGAGACGGGTACTCTGCATTTACAAGTCTCCCTGAACACTGTAAGTGGATTGGTTTCAGCAACTGATGCTCAGGGGGATGTTTCAGCTTCATCTTATGCTCCCCACCCACAATATTTGCCTGTGGCGCTGTTGTGGTCTTTTGAGACAATTTCATGTTCTCTTTCTTGGAGAAAAGCCCATGAATGTTGTTTCCCATCACGATCTGGGGGAAAGGCTGTTGTGGGCACTGTAAACTGGGGCCTGGCTGGAGGTGGGACTTGGAGACCATGGTTAGTGCAAGAGGCTGAGATTGTTTTACCTTGAGCTGAACACCTTGCTGATCATGTTATGTTGGGAAAATAGATTTTATCTCATTAGATCTTTGGAATTTCCATTTAAACAGGACCGTGGAAGGCGAAATGGAGAGGCTTTTGACATATATCGGTCAATGGTTTCTTTTTCTGTTTAGTAGTCATGAGATAAGTACTTGAATTAAGCCACTTACTGGGATGGGAGGAGGGGTGCTTAAAAACAGACTAGAAAGAGTATTACCAAAGTAGAATCAGTTATGTTTGCCCTACTCCATAGGCTGAGGCAGGAGGATTGTGAATTCATGACCTGGCCACATAGTATGACCCTATCTAAAAACCAAACAAATCAAATCAAATAAACTTTAATGCAAATCAACATGGTGTGTGTGTGTGTGTGTGTGTGTGTGAGAGAGAGAGAGAGAGAGAGAGAGAGAGAAAGAGAGAGAGATCCTAACTCAGTTTGACCCAAGTAAAATTACCACTAGCTAGAAGCCCACACTTCTCGAACTTCGACACTCCTTAACGGAAGGCAGCACAGGTAATTTTACTTGGGTCAAACTGAGTTTCCAGTAAGAAAAGGAAGTGGAGGAAACAGAATCCAGATGAGGAAGAGTGATGGGTGTTTAGTAGGGCTTGCTCTGGAGCGCTGGGGAATTTCAAAGCCGTCGGCTCAATACAGGGTAAATGACATTAGAAGGATAAAGTCGCCTAAGGGAGAAGTACACGGATAAAGATCTGAGACTGGCCACAGCAAGGAAAATGGCCTCTGTTCTTTGAGCAAAAGGCAAGATACATAGAAATTGGCGGGGTTTTCTCCAGAAAAAGCTAGAGCACACACAGACATTTATTAAGAGCCATACATGTGGTACAAATTAAACCTTAATATGGGACTGTTTGGAAAGAGGATTTAGGGACACATAGAGCAACCAGGCAAGGTCCTTGGAGTTAGGCTTTAGATTCAGGTACCAGGTAGATGTACCAGAGACCCCATGGGATAGAAAAACTGGACTGTAGAGTCTCCTCAGATGGACTGCCCTGACCATTCGGCTGCTCTCTCTGTTTCCTTAGGGAAGAAAATCAAGCTTTGAGTGTCAGCCTGAGTAGAAGCCAGAGCTCTGCCCCAGGGGAGGGAAGTAGCATCTCTGAGGAAGTCCTACTTGGTAATCTCCCGGCCACTGCCTCAAAGCCACAGACCCAGCCCATTGCTTCAGTAGCCTTTTCCTAGGTAGCAGAAAGTAGGTTCTCTTCCTGTTCAGGTGGCAAAAACCAATTAATTAATTACAGCTCGAGGATATGGGTCAGCCCCTGCATACCCAAATACATAAATACACACCCATTTTTTTTAAAGGTTTATTTATTTATATGAGTACACTGTAGCTATCACCAGAAGAGGGCATCGATCCCGTTACAGATGGTTGTGAGCCACCATGTGGTTGCTGGGATTTGAACTCAGGACCTCTGGAAGAACAGTCAGTGCTCTTAACCCGGAGCCATCTCTCCAGTCAACCAATCTGTTTTATTTCTCCTTTCCCTCCCCCTTCCAGTACCCGTGCTCTCCTTGTCTTTTCATGTGTGTGTGGTTTTGCTGCCTATCCAGGTGACACTATGCATTTAAATTTGAGTTATTCGAAATCATTTTGTTCTTAGCAAATTAAGAGAAACACTTGACTTTTCTGATCTCTGAACATTCCAAATATTAACTAGAATAAAAGGGATGCTAAGAAAGTGTTTTGTTTCTCTCATTAATGGCAACTTTGGCAGGTTGCTTTGATTAATTAGCTCATTGATTTACTTACTTAATTCACTTACTTCCCGGTTTACTGACTTCAGCCTGTTTTCTGTCTTTCCCCTCTCTCCCACATTTCTTCATCTCTAAATTTCCCCCTCTGTAGACCACTGAAGTTCTTTCTTCAAAATAGAGTGATGGCCACAGCAATGCTATTTACATGGTGATCAGGCTAATGATTACAAATAAACCAATGGGTGTTGTCTTTTTACTATGCATGTGCTTGAGAATTCTCCTCAGTCCTTCAGACCAGTATTCAGTGGATACCTCTGTTATCTTGGAAAAAGAATAGGAAAAAGAAAAAATGTAGCTAAGTATGACAGTACACTCTTAATCCCAGAGCCCAGCAGGCCGAGAGACATGGTGGATCTTTATGGAGTTCCAGACTAGTTAGGGCTACATAGCAAAACACTGTCTCAAATAAAATGATGAACCTGGAGCACTCGATGCTGACTGCTGTTTTCAGTGCCATCAAGCTCCTGTGTAGAAGAAATGATGCTGAATCTAGACGGCCTAATCCCAGAGTGTCAGATCCTAGTCCCAGATGCCGGGGACAGCTTGTTCAGTGCTACTTTTAGCAGAACAAACCTGGTTTCAACTTAGAGACTCTCAGAGGCTCCACAACTCATGGTTAGACGAAGACAGGCAGTTAACCTTCACTGACAACTGATGTTGCTTTGGAATCATCTCGGACGTTTATAGCGAGGGTGAATTGAGGAGGACAGATCTACTTGAATGTGGGTAACATCATCCCATGGGCTGTGGATCCTGTCTGAGTAAAAGAACGGGGCAAGTGAGCTGAGCATCAGTGTTCATCTCTGCTTCCTGGCTGTGGATGCGATGTAACTAGATACTTGTGCTCCAGGAACCACAGCATGCTGTGCTGTCCCAGCCATGGTAGACTCTCAGTGAGAAAGAACGAATCTTTCCTTCCTTAAACTGCTGCTGTCAGGCATTCGCCACAGCAATGAAAGGGAATATCCCTTTCTCTCCTGAGTCTAACTTTGCTTCACACCAGCTGAGGTACAATGAATTTGGCTTTGTGTGTTTCTGTTTCTGGGAGAAAAGCAGGTCTTAAGATGTGGAGGATGGAGAGGCATGCCACTGTTTTTATGGACGGATGTTTTCGGTTCTTTCTTTTTAAGCATTTGCTTACTGGAAGCTGTACATTAGCTACTATCGACGGGTACAGTAAACACTAGGAAAAATATCAACTCTCATTAATCATGGACCTTCCAGTGATCTTAGAATACAAATGCATCAGTGGGTGACTCAAGCTCATTGACCCTTAAAGAGCCCCATTAAAGATTAACTCCCAAACAGCCATCCTCCGGGGTTACATGGAAATAGTTAGAAATGAGTTCAGACCTCAGTCTAGCCAGGAGATTTTGAACATTTATTTTTTTAAAACGGCAAGGCTGTTGAAGGAACCATATACTTGTAATAAAGCAGCATTTCCTGAGTCTAATTCCACAGTTTGTAATAAAGACAATTGAACATTGAATGCTTTTTCTCACTGTCAGTGAGAAATTTTAAAGAAAATAAAGTTGACGGTCCGTGTTTCCTCTGACGGTCCGTGTTTGTTTCCTCTGCCCACTCTTTCTACCATGTCTGTTTGTAATCCATAGCCTTTATGAAGCAAATACTTAAAAAAAAACATGCTGGACATCAGTAGAGAAATGTGTTTAGCATTATGTACTTACTGGAATATAAAATTATCTTGCCAAGGGTCAGCACTAAAATAAATAAATAAATAAATAAATAAATAAAAAGGACTATTTTCAAAGTACTTTTAGATTCATAGAATGACTGAGATAATATGGTAATTTCTTCTTAATGATATTTTTATTTTTATAAACATGTATTAACCAATGCCTTAGAAGTACAGGAGGCTGAAAACCATTAGTGTTTCCCAGAATGTACTATTATTTTTCTGAAACTCCTTCTCCCTATTGATAGCATGTGCGCTCGGGTGCGTGCATGTGCGCACGCACACACATACACACACACCCTGTGTTCCCTAGGGCAATGCTACCATAGTCGGAATTTCTTTCTAGCTTTCTTAAAAGAACTATATTTTAAATATATGTGTTTGGGAGAAAGAAACATTGATGTATTGGATACATTTATGGTCTAGACACTTGGTTAAGGATTTGACACTTTTTATTTGTTGGTGTCCATTAAACTCTCATAGCACTCATATGAGGTAGATGATATCATCTTTATTTTGCCAGAGAAGAAAAAGAAGAAAACGGAAGGCGCTTGCTATGATCTCCCGTCTGCTACTTTGGCTGCATAGGTACAGTTTTAAATGTAAGGTTGACGGTATCCTTCTTGCTCTTTCTTGACTCTTTGTGTCAAAATTAGTACATGATAAATAAATAATAAAAAATAATAAATATATTGCCTTGGCTAATGAATATCAAACCTTTAAAGCATGCTCTTTTTATTTGTACTAAAGCTCAGCTCACTGCATGACATTGCTTTTTGATATGTTATGCAAGTGGAACAATTAAGCAACCTAGGTAAGTCAAGTACTATGAGCAATTTGGAAGGCAAGCTTAATTTACCAATTTCATTTCCCCAAGCAGCCTGGGGAGTCCTTCAGCACTGGACTCCTGTCTCCTCAAGTGTGGAAGTTCCCCTGGGACTGAACATGGTTTTTCTCTGTGACATTCCTCTTGACTACCTCCTCAATAATATGAAAGCTGCTTCACCAGGACGAATAACGGCTGGTGTGTTGACCACTAGTGGTTTGTAGTGGCCCTGGGAGTGTCCCTATATATCTGAAAACAAAATTCTGTTTTCCCAACACAGCCTGGCTCCCTCTTTAGTCTGCTGAACTTTGGTTGGAACAGGCTCAACGTTTCTGACTATGCTCTGATTTCAAAAGGATTGTCAACCCTGTCTTATCTGAACTACTTCTGTAGTGGTCAGCAGCCCATAGGTTCATCTTTGCAGTTACTTTATCTGGAGTCACTGAGGGCCTTTACATGTCGGAGAACCAGCATTTCCAAGAGCAGAGGGAAAGAATAAATGCTCTATTCAGAAGTGGCTCACACGGAAATACCGTGGCCGTGTCTCCTGCCGTTTAACCATCGGCAGCTTAGGCTGCAACTATGCCCGTGCTTGCCAAGTGTACAAAGGATACCTTTCCTCTTCGAGGAGTCAACGGCTGTATTTCATTGTGTCTGAATTGGACTTTGGATCCTGTGAGATCAACTTACTGAGGGAGAAAGCCACTCGCTGATCAGAGGCCGAATTTGTCTTTAGCACTTTTTCCCAGAAAGCCGTTCCCTTGTGTTCTGCTCTGAGTCACACATGACCCTGCTGGAGTATCTGAAGGTGCAGTCAGCTGTCAGAATAATTCAGGCCATGTAAATAAGCTCAAAGGAAAGTGAGCTATTGAGTTTGAATGTTTCTATGTCATGTTCATGACAATTTGTAGGAGGCTTCAATAGATGGTTGAACCTCAAATAGTAAATTGCTTTTAACCTCCCCAAGGCAGAACTCTGAATGTTAAGACATTAAGTCTGTGAAACACCATAAGAATTCCTTGATAGACCCCATTCATGACATAGATTCTAATAAACTTGACTGTGTGAGGCCCTTACTGCCAAATGTGTGCATAGCAGGAGGTCTAGGACTCCTGGCCTCGAGTACCATGTGTTTCTACTCGAATGATTTGATTGTCAAATGTAATGAGCATATTGACTGCTAACTTGACAGGACCTAGAGCCACTCAGGAAACAAAGCTCTGTGCATCCGTGCAGGAGGCTCACATTCCTGCCACCATGCCTTTGCTGCTCTGGACTGTATCCTCAAGCCACAAGAGAAGATAATCCCATTTTCATTAAGTTGCTTTTGTTAAGCAATTTGTTACAGCAACAAGAAAAGCAACTAACACACCACATATAAATTTCTTCTCTCTACGAAAGATGCTGTTCACTTGGTACAAGTGTGTGAGCTCCCAGGTATCTGCAGGGCCTGTCCAGGCTCTTCCAAGAGAGAAAAGATTTTAGTGAGAAGTCATTTAGCATTGGAGTTTGAAGAGTTAAGTGAATAAATTAATTTTGATACCTGGTACTAAATTCTGAGCTCAACTAGGTAGTCCTCCTCCGTGTTCATTAGGCAGGGTGCTCAGTGGACGGTCTCTCAGGTAGATCTGCCCCAGAAGAAGATAAGCTGATTGTGTTGACAGAAACGTTCAAGTCTGAATAACAGTTAAATTGTTCTTGGCATCCTCGATGGCTCGGTATTTGACTTTTATTTTAAAGGCTTCCTAAGAATATTTTTCTTACAGGAAATTCTATTATACTAAAACATTTATATCATCAAGTCTTATTCCTCCTGATAAACTATGCTAAGTGGATCTGAATAATACCATCTCAAGAGCTGAGCTGAAATACCCCACCAGGATGTTTTCTTGAAATGACTATTTCTCACAAAAGATTTTCTGTCTTACTCAACTAAATGTTTGAATCAAAACACAGGCCTTGGAAATATTGCACTGGTACTGGGAAAGTCAAATCTTTCTTTCGTGCTAGCATCTAGGTAGATGAAATACTTTTAGGGTAACTTTGTAGAAATTTGTAAACTTATAACATAGATCTATAGCTTGGGTAACCAGGATGCTAGAAATCATCCAAAAAGCACACAGTTGAATACTACCAAGTTTCTGTTATTCTTTTAAAAGCAAGCACGCACGCACGCACGCACGCACGCACGCTCACGCGGGCACACACACACACACTCACACAAACTCATTTGTACATACACAGACACACGGAGGCATACACACATTACAATTTCACATTACTTTTGATTCAACACCTAATTTATTGGTATGTGAGGAGGTGAGGGAAATGTGCCTAAAATTTAATACCACATTTCTCTTCAGTTTAGATTACAAAGTACTGGGTGGTTTCATTTCAAATCGGCTTCAATGAGCTACCGTAGGAGTGGAATTTGTAGAGAGAGGCTAACTGGCAGTGAATAGATCATCAAAGCTGCTTCTTTATCCTAGTTCTGTTTTAAAAGAACATTTATTTATTTGTATTAAGTGTTTACTTATGTGGGAAGGGTGCATGTGGTGATGAGTGCAATAAGGCAGCCAGAAGAGGGCGCATCTCATATCCTACCCCACGGAGCTGGAGTTACTGGTGCTTGGGTACAGGTTTTTGATGAGAGCTCCCATTCTCTAGAACTAGAAGTGCTCCTAACTGTTGAGCTATCTCTCTTATATCCTGTGTCTTTCAAGAAGTTGAGAACTTCTGGATTCCAATTTGTTTGATTTGCAAAACTTCAATTTATATTAAATTGCTTTATCCTTTTAGGTTTATGTCTAGACTTTTTCTTTTTTTTCTTCTCCATTCTTTCCTTCTTTTCTCTTTCTCTCTCTTTCTCCCTCCCTCCCTCCTTTCTTCTTCCCTCCCTCCCTCCCTCCCTTCCTTCTGAGACACATTATCATTGTGTGACTCTGGCTGGCCTGAACTCACTTTGTAAACCAAGCTGCCTTGAGCTACAGAGATCCGCCTGCTTCTGCCTTCCAAGCACTGAGATTAGAGGCATGGGCAGCCATAATCGGCATCTGTCAAAACAGTTTAGATAATTTATCCATATACATCTGATAAAATTGGGCATAACAAAAGTGCTCCTTGTAAAGACAACCAACCAGTCATGGTTAATGTCTCAGGATAGTTACTATGACTCACAGTGATTGGCCTGATCATTAAGTGGGTGCGCATGTGGTCAAAAGGGACAAAAGTCATCCGGGTATGGGGTTCACTTAGCTAATGATCTGTACACAGTAAGTCATTAATAAATATTAGTTAATAGTAGTAACATTTTAAAGTCACATATTCACATTACACATTTTATGTGAGTATATGTTTCAGGATTTGTTGGCATAGGTTAAATCTGTAGTAACTAGGTGGTTTAAAAACACAATCTGTAGGGGCTGGGGGGGGTTGTCGAATGGTTAAGAGTTCTTGCAGCTCACAACTACTGGGAACGCTAGCTCCAGGCTATCCAACGCCCCCTTCGGGCCTTCATGGGCATTTGAGCAGTGTGTGTGTGTGTGTGTGTGTGTGTGTGTGTGTGTGTGTGTATGGTCAAATGTACACATAAATAAAAATAGAAATAGAATAGCTCTTCAAAATATGAACTCTAAGGTAAGTTGATTTTGTTTTTTCTTTTTTCCTTCCTTCCTTCCTTCTTCTTTCTTTCAGATGGCCTATGGATGTGTAACCTAGGCTGGCCTTAAACTATGCTACCATATTTTTCTTGTTGTTGGTTTTTGATAATTTTTTTGTTATTGTTTTAGTTTTTGACATCTCAGTGTTGTTCCCTACACTTTGTATAGCATGGAAAACCTCCATTTTCCCATGAACCCCTAGATGGATATATATATGTATATATAAATACATTTTTTAAGCACCTCAATATGGCTGTATTGTCTGAGGTTAGCATTTTCCAGAATTTCTCAGCTCACTCTCACAGTTGGCCTTTAACTCTAGATGCTAAGTCTTTCTAACCACAAGAAATCATCAGCTCATTTTATTCTTAGGCCAAGGATAAAATGGCGGTGGTTCTGATTTTTCTTGTGTTCAGCCTTTCCCCGGTACCTGATTCTTCCTTCTCTTAATGATTCTCAGACTCCACACTGAGAATCTGTGAGCCCCTGGCCTGGCCTAGCCTGGCCCTTGACACTTTGAATTTCTCTTTCAAGTCTGAAGCAAGCCTCAGGTTTGCATCTTGATCTAGCCTGAAATTTCACACATATACCTGGTGATCTCTCTCTCTCTCTCTCTCTCTCTCTCTCTCTCTCTCTCTCTCTCTTTGTGTGTGTGGCTGGGGGTGGAGGGTGGAGGGTGGGGAGGGGCGGGACACTTGCCTGTCACTCAATAGCAAGAAATAAATTACTTTTATCTAGCTTCATCTCTTGCTGTTTTTTCATGTATTTGCCTCAGTAGTCACTCACAGTAATGGGTGGCTTAGCTTTATGGCACACAGTAGCTCCAAAGTCACAAAGCTCACTGGCGGCAAGCCACTGTTCAGAACCTAGATGTGTCTGCAGTTAGATCACAATGAGGCTCCCCTGGTGGAATATTTTGTTTATTTCTTTGGTGCCTATCACCAACTGAACAAGCCATCTCCAGGAAGACTAACAGGGTCAACAGCCTCCCAAACAGGAAGTGCTCATTAGGGATGAATGTAGCCATTACTGCTCTTTGCCTCTTCTGGGTGATTGAATCACCACTCTTCAAAGTAACTTGTAGGTTGGAGTTAAGTGAATTCCAGATAAGCTGTTCATATAGTGAAAAGACACACCTTTAATACAAGCTGGTTTGGGTCAGCCCTCTGGAAATGTTTCTCTTGAGACATCCTGTTATGAGGAAGGAAGTGTTGATCAGAGGAGGATGTACTGGTTCCCCACACGCGCCGCTAGCCTTGAGGCAGTTCAACTCAGAATGCCATCTTTCTGAATTCTATGTTAAAGTCAGTCAGAAGTCCATTATACTATCTTAAGGCATGATGTAAGAGTTTATAGTTAATACTCACAGACTGAGTTAGCTGATTCCTAACATGTGAAGTGCTTCAGATCCTGTCTGACCCTGACACTTTTGAGCAGGTTGGGGTCAGACGCTGACAAGCTGTTAAACGTACACTCTGAGTCTTAAGAAGGTTAGCCTGATGTTCTGTGAGGGGTAGACCAGGCCTAAGTCAGTACTGACCATGCAGAGGGGTGAAGGTTCTCTGGCTGACTGACTTGTACGTATTTTATGTGAACTGAAAGAGGAATGCATGGACTGGAGGTAAGATTTCACACAGTCTCACTTAGGAAACACGACCACTAAGCGATTTACATCTAAGTCACTGTGTGCCCATAACCCAGCTCCAGCACCACCAAACCAAAAACAGCCTCGAAAGCCTCTGGCTCAAAGCCTGAGTGAAGTGTTTGCCCTGTTGACTGGGTTTGCTTTTCTGGTAGATTTACAAGTCATATTTAAGGTGAATGTGATGGCATACTCCTGGAATCCCAGCATGTGGGCTAGCTAAGGCAAGGGGAAATCACAAGTTGCATGCCAACCTTGCTGTATCATGAAATCTTGCCTCAAACAAAACAAAACAAAGAAATGAAGCAAAGCAAGTTTGTCAAATGTTATGTGATGTTTGAGTAAAATGGAACCTAATGAACTTTTAAATAAATATCTTATTATTTATGTATTTAGCCTGACTGATACATTCTTTTACAGACTGATGGAGCCTGAAGTCTCAGTTGCAATAAATTTGTGTGTGTGTGTGTGTGTGTGTGTGTGTGTGTGTGTGTGTGTAATCTTAAAATAGAATGGTGCTTGGACATTATAAATCCAACTGCTTTTTTGAATAACCCAAAAGTGTCTAATGATATCCATGAATGCTTTTTTATGAGTCAACTGAATAATTTTTATTTTTCCTTTTTAATTGAAAAAAAAAATTCTTCTCTCATACAACACATACGAACCACAGTTTCCCTTCCCTCCACTCCTCCCAGATTTCCCTCCCCTCCCCTGTCCTCCAGATCCACTGCCCTTCCATTTTAGAAAAGAACAGACCTCCAAGATTCAACAACCAAACCTGACAAAACAAGAGTCAGAGGCACACTCTCTCCTACTGTTTGGCGTCCCATATAAACCACCAAGCTAACAGCCATAACATATGTACAGAGGACCTCGTGCAGACCCATGCAGGCCTCATGCTTACCACTTTAGTCTCTGTCTGCCACTATGTGCCCTGCTTAGTTGTGACTTTATAGTTATAAAATTTAAACCAACTATTTTCTTTCTTTCTTTTTTCTAAACCAACTATTTTCTCCTTTTTGAAAGGCAGGGTTCGAGAGTTCTCCTTTCCTTTGCCCTCATTTCTATATGTATATATAATTTTTTTTTAAAGGAAACATTAGCGGGTGGTAAATGCCAGTAAGATTTACTGAAGGAGGTGGAGGCAAGAGTATAACAAGATCGAGACCAGCCTGGGCTATAATATACATTTTTATGAGGCTGGAGAGATGGACATGGAGCTGGAGAGATGGCTCAGCAGTTAAGAGAACTGACTGTTCTTCCAGAGGTCCTGAGTTCAATTCCCAGCAACCACATGGTGGCTCACAACCATCTGTAATGGGATCCGATGCCCTCTTCGGTCATGCAGGCATATGTGCAAGTAGAGCACTCATATACATAAAATATATAAATAAGTAAACAAAAAAATAGAAAATATTCACTTTCGTGCTTTGGAGACAGACAATAAATTAAATTTATAGTTTCAGGGTAGGATATTTAAAATAAGGCTAATGTGACAAATGCACACTCAAGCCAAAGCCTCAAATTAAAGATTGAAACTTTCAGTAGATCCCACAACTAGGCACCAAAAGTAGTGATGTAGTTACTCAACCCAGTGGCCTCCTTAGAAAGTAAATTAGACATGGAGTGGAGGGCACTAGAACAGGTTATTATCCCTCAGGAAATAAAGGATGCTTTAAGCATGTTAAAGGCTTAGTTTGACTCTTGTAACTGTGTGTATGCAGCTGTGTCTGTGTGGAGGTGTTGCAGAGCCCACTGAGGCCGGAGGTGTTGGATTCCCTTGCAGCTAGGGTTACAGGTGGTTGTGAGCTGCCTGCCATTGGTGCTGGGAAGTGAACTTAGGTCCTCTCCAAGACAATAAATACATCCTCTTAATGACTGAGCCATCTCTCCTGGCCCCTAAAATGTTTTTATTCCAAGAGAAGACATGCCAATTTTGTCTGTTTCAAAAGGGGCGTTGCCAGCACCCTAGCTATGAGCCATGAATAGCTTTGGAATACTTAACATGTGTCTAGTCTGACATTGGACGTGCTGGCCTATAGCTCCAGCACTTGGAAGGCTAAGGCAGGGATATGGTAAGTTCAGTGTTAGCCTGGGCTACACAGTGTGACCTCATCTCAAAAGAGCAAAACAAAGCAACAAGCAAACCAAATAATTAACAAAACTAATGTGGACTGAGATGTAATATTGATACAAACTACATAGGAGACTTTAAAAACTTAATTTTAAAAAGTATGTCAGGTATTGATCTTTTTATTCATACTTAAAAGATGTGTTTTAGGATATATTGGTTTAAATAAAGGAGCAGATATAACTTCTTTTTTCAAATACCTCATACAAATTTTGGAATTAAATCATTGGCTTAAAATGTATTTCTGTCATGTACTACTACTTTAGGTAGCAGTGATATGAATATTTAAAAATATATTTATCTACCTGCATTGTCATTTGCAATCTGGCCAATAGTGAAAGAGAGTAAGATTTCAATTTTGACTTGTTATTTGTTCCATCATGTGTATGTTTCAAAGAACCTACTCTTTGCTCTGTACCTCCTCTGCATTTATCAATAGCTAAACACATAGGAATGTCTGGGAAAGTAACACTCACACACGGTGCCTCGGTGATAATGTTAATTCCAAATTGAGTTGGAGACAAGAGTTCCAAGAGCCTCTTGCTACAATTCTTTCTTACTAGACCTTGAAAAAGGGAGGGAAAGGCACGGCGGACAGCTCTCTAGTCTCCTGTAAACTTTTAAAATAAAATACATTAAAAATGCATGTTCATTTGAGGACGTTAGAATGAGTCAGAGAAGTAAATGAGAAGGCATCCATTATTCCCTCATTAGAAATAAAGGAACCTACTGTTAATCATTCCTGTAATTATCTGCATATCTGTACAATAAAAATGGGCCTGAGCAGTTTTCTAATTAGGTTTTGTCATTTAATATATTATAAATGTCTTTCTGGGCCCATAAAGGCATCTCTAAAACAGTAGTTTTAGAGTTTTAGGTTTATTTCATTAATTTCCTTTAAGTAGCATATAAAATAACGAGTTTGGGACAATTTCATACATATATATCCTTACATTTTATTTTGATTCACTGCCCAACCCTGGAGTTTAGTTTTAACAGTAAAAGTACATTTCTGCAGATAAAAATCATCATTCCAATGCTCAGTCTTTAAAGCCAATGAAAGCAAAGCTACTCTGTTTAGTTACTCTCTCTGAAGCCTGGTTGGAGGCGTGGACCCTGACCTGCCATGCTGGGTCATTACATTACCTCACATCAGTCACTACCCAGGGCTCTGCAGAGCTAGTTACAATGACTGTTCTGCTGTCTTCTGCTTCCCTGGTGTGTGTGTGTGTGTGTGTGTGTGTGTGTGTGTGTGTATGTCTGTGTGTGTGTGTGTGTGTATGTCTGTGTGTGTGTGTGTATGTCTCTGTGTGTGTATATGTCTCTGTGTGTCTGTCTGTGTGTGTGTGTGTCTGTGTGTGACTTTGTGTGTTTCTCTCTCTCTCT
>JADRCH010000254.1:2247198-2275194 GCA_019843965.1 Rhynchomys soricoides
TGTGTGTGTGTGTCTGTGTGTGACTTTGTGTGTTTCTCTCTCTCTCTCTCTCTCTTTCTGTGTGTGTGTGTGTGTGTGTGTGTGTGCATGCCTTATGTGCTATGTTTCTCAGTTCAGTTTGCCTTCCAGGCTTGGTAATCATTGTTGCTTTGGGCTACTGACATGCTGACTTTTTACATGATCTAATGCTGCTTTGTTTAGGCTTCCATTGACTGTCAGTAAGAATCAGGGATTAACTGACTGAAGCTGCATAGGAAAACTGTCTTAGGTAATGGGAATATCACTCTATTCACATACAAAGCAGCTAGTGAGAGTGAAAACAACATTTGGTCTGCAGTAGTTTTGCCTGCCTGCAACGTTCTTTATTTATTAAATATATTCCTGGGTATAACAAAGATGGTACGGCCCAGGACTTGAACAATTACCTCTTTTATTTGCCCGTTGCTTCTGTTGTAGGGATGATGTGCTTGTGTTGGTAACCCTTAATCTTTTTATCTTTAATTACATTTTTAACAAAAAAATTAAAGTAATCCTACCACTTGGACTTTGGTTTGAAATCAACCTTTTAAAAGGTCAGTGGAAATCATGTTCTTTTTGGCCACGGTAGAAATGATGGTCAATGAGAGAAAGCACACAGCGGTGTGTATCTGTGTCAGTGGGTTGCCACATGGCCCCCAGCTTTCTAGCCCACATGGATGAACGTTGTAGAAAACATACTTTGCTAGAAAGTGTGTGTAAACCCTGGCCACAGGGAGTGGCCAGAACAAAATCGCCCTGGGAACAGCAAACTGAGGAAATGGCTCTGTGGTGCTGTTCAAGGGTGGTGAGGAGTTTTTGTTTTGTTTTGTTTTGTCTTGTTTTAACTGGTTGTATTAAGCTTTCAAAAATAGAATGCTGATTACGGCTTTCAAAGCAAATTAATTTCCTTTTGTCAGAATTTATTTGCTTCAAGGCACATACCTAAGATGGAAGAACCACACGGTGATTTCTCACAGGATAAGAAAAATTTTTCTTTGGGGAGCTAATGGTTCTCCCATTTAAGAAGCTGTTTGAGGTAAAGATGCTATAACTTCAGGCTCCTTATTTGTAATCCTAGTGTAATATTTGTTTAATTCTCAATTATTACTACATTTTCAATTGTGTCTTTATTTTGAGAAGAATAAAATTATGTCTATTTCTTTTTGTGACTGTGTGGGAGTTGCATGTGCCATAGCATATGTGTGGTAGTCAGAGAGAAATTTGTGGGAGCCAGTTCTCTCCTACTGTAAGGGTCCTGCATATCAAAGTCAAGTGGCCAGCATAGGGTACAGTCACCTTTACTCGCTGAGCCATCTTGCTGTCAGTTGCGTTTTTTACAAAGTAAACACTCAAGAGAATTTTTCCTGTTGGGGATTCTGCAGAAGTAGATATCAGAACAAACTACTGACCTCCAGGGATGCATAAATGCATAAGGTAGTTAGGTATATTTTCAAATTTGGGTGACTAAGGGAACATTTGGTATGCAAATCTCCTAGCTTCCGGCCATATCTTACAAGTACATGAGTTGCCTCTAATATCTGGGTTTACCATAGAAATCTGTGACTTTTTACTCAGTGTTATAGAAAAGTTCAGGCCTAGATACAGATGTTTGGGTCTAAGAATGCAGATCTCCTGGACAGTGTGCATGCCTGTGTAATCAAGGTTCATTGTGAAAAATCCATTCGTTATAATAGCACATTCAGGAAACTTTGCTCAACATCTAATATGTAACATAAAATGAAAAGTGCTGTCATGTACCATGTAGCCAATGAATATTAACTGTTTGTTGGGCTTTTTTCTTTTTTCTTTTTTCTTTTTTCTTTTTTTTTTTTTTTTTTTGAGACAGGCTTTCTCTAAATAGCCCTGACTGTCCTGGAACTCACTGTACACTAGGCTGGCCTCAAACTCAGAGATCTGCCTATCTCTGCCTCCTGAGTGCAGGGATTAAAGGTGTGTGTTACCACTGGTCCACTCATTGGGCTTTTTACTTGTATGTGAGTTACTTATTATCATTGCTGTGATAAAAATTCCCAACAGAAAAGAACTTAAGGGAGGAAGGACTTATTTGGATGACAGTTCCATGGTGGGGAAGGCATGAGTGCTGGAACACTAGGCTCCTTGCTCACAGTGGGCAGATCAAGAAACAGAGAGCTACATAGGTTGTTCTTCAGCTAGCCTTCTCTGTTCTCCCTTGTAATGTAGGTCAGGGTCCCAGCCCATGGGCTGTTGTTACCCACTTTTAAGTTGGGTCTTATCCCTTCTGTCATTCTCCCTGAAACACACTCACAAAGAAAGCTGTGCCTCATCACTCAACTGACCATCTCCTGATCTACGCTGACAATCAAAATGAAGCATCCGTTTGTGAGAGTTACATAGAATTTCCCCCTGGTGCCTGGTTTCACTCTTCTGTGTAAAGTCCATGCCATGGGATAGAAAGATAAGACAGAAACTGAAGGCATATGCTAATCCCAGCTCTGTCAATTACTAGCTGTTTACTTTGGGTAAATTTTTTATTGTAGAAAATGACACTTATTTATTTATTGTATGTGTGGTTTGGGGGGGCAGGAGTGGGGTGAGGTGGAGTACCACAGCATGTGTATGGAAGTCAGAGGACAATATAAGGAGTTCTACCACATAGATCTGTGGGATCCGACTCAGGTCATTGACAGGTTAGGTAGCAATTGCCTTAACCTGATGAGCCATCTCACAGTCCTTTAGGCAAATTTATTAGAACAAAGCTACTTGTTGCAGGGCTTTAGCATGTTGGCTTTGTCTTTAAGAAGAAGATCAGTCTGTGTGGTAACACAATTATTAATAAAATGGACTTTTTGAATGCTTGGTGTTAGCATGTGCCTAAGTTCTGCCCCACAGTTACATTAACATTGGACATAACATTAGAAAACACAATTGTAAAAAATATATCACCTTTCCGGCAGTCTCCATGACTTCCCAGTGATTAGCTTCTATTCCTCAGGGTGACACATCTTGCTCTCAGAGCTAAACAAGACAAAGCCTGACCCCCATCTCTTTTCTTTCTTTCTTTTGTGGAAGAAGATAGGATCCTGCCTATCCAGGCTGACTTCAGTGTAGCTGAAGATGTCCTTGAACTCCTGATCTTCCTTCTTCCACCTCTCAGGTGTTAAGACCTGCATCACTATACTGCTATTAAAGCTTCTTCTTTATACAACTGTGGTTCTGAAACACATGTATACTAAATTATGAAAGCTGTGTTATGGATCTGTAACTGTTGGGATCTCCCGTGGGATCTGTAACACTGGAGAAATGGCTAGGGACTGACAGGATCTCTAGATGGAGGAAGGCATGAAGTACTAGGTGAGACTTTCATGCCACGGCTTTTCTTTAAATGAAATACGTTAAAAACAAAACCCTTTTATGAAGAATAGCTTTGTAATTACAATCAAGTTGCAATGATTTGTTCTTTTGAATTCATGTGAGCATAAAGATTAGTCTTGCCCTGTGAATATTTTCAGTTTGTGGAAAGAAAATTGTCAACCTCGCTCTGGTTGATGCATATTATCAAAAAGATACAGAATGGTTTCCAGCTTGGGACTGTTGTTAAAGTCCATAGCAATCTAAATTTTTCCAGGAAGTGACTATGATCATCCTGTGCTCTCTGTAGCACTAAAATGGCAAGCCTTAAATTTTATTTTGGAGCCAGTCTGACTCATCAGAATTAAGTAACGGATGAGTTCATCCTTACTGAGGTCTAAATGTTTGGTCACCCCATCTTTATAAGTTAAAAGTTTATCAAAGTGACCATGTTAGAAGATTGGGTCTTTGGGAGGTCCTTAGATCACAAAGGTGGAATCCTCATCAACAGGATTGTGTCTTTGTAAATAAGATCAAAGAAATCCCTGTCCCCTCCCATCACAGGATACACGGGAACAGCAACTCATCAACTAGTTACATTCCCTACACAATTAATTTTCGTTCCTTCCTGTATGTGTATTTTATTAGCCAAGCAAAGGCACACATGAATGAAACCCTCTTTGTGATTCTAAGGCTGCCTGTTGATGTCATTCATGGCTGTTTTATTCTTTTCATACCTAGTTTTGTTACTGAAGAGAGGGACTCGTTGTCTCTTACTATGTGATACAATGGTCAGGTTCTTTATGTCTCGGAGAATAGAGGGAGGCACAGGGAAGTAGTAAGGAAAGTGTATAGATATTAATATTGAAAATTATAAGCACTCTCCTGGGCAGGAGCTTTCTCAAGCAGGTGGCCCAAGGGCTCTATTTGTCAGGTCCAGGGGCTTTTAATTACAAAGAGGAAGGAAGGATGTCTCTGAGGAATGGAACTTTTTTGACATTTCTAGGCAATTGATTTTAACTATTAAACAAAGAGGTGGTACGGGACATTCCAAGGATAAGTTCTTTCTCAGCGGCTGAGTCCCAGAGTTAACCCTGTTGGTTCATAGACGTTTCTCTGACCCCATCTTCATACTCAGCTTGTTTCTTACTAGATCAGCCTTGCCCACCATAATAAGTGAGGCAGAATGGGTAGCTGAAATACCAGGAATTGTCACTGCTCTGGGGGTAGGGAGGTCCAAGATCAAGAGCAAGCAAAATCCTGTCTGTCTTCCCATCAAGAACTTTTCCTGATTTGCAGATGGCCGCTTTCTTATATTTCTTACTTAGTGGAGAGAGAGAAAGCAAGCTGTCTAATTTTATTTTTCTCGTGTATAGGTGCTCCTACCATCATGGTGGCCTCTTCTAAAAACAGTCATAAGTCAGGGAAAGGTTTCATGTAAATCTGGGAGGGAAACAATACAGTTCACAGCTCCACATAGTCTGTTCCTTTGGCTACCGGTTTTGATTTTCCAAGCTTATTGTAGACTAGCACCTCTTCTCTCTCTGCTCTGCTTAATCATGGATTCAGGTTCAAAAGCCCCAGCGTTGGCAGCCTCAGTGGTCTAAGCTTCGACACTTGTGCCCACATGCCAATTAAAAACATGAGTGATAGTGAACGAGAGGGGAGGAGATTACTAAGTGTGGCCACATTGGGGAGAATGGAAAAAAGACATCCGTGACCCCAAGTCTGTCTTCATGCTGGTCACACAAGTGTTAGAGTAAATTGCACAAGGACTGGAGTGAGGGGTTAGAGGCACAGATAATTACAGTTCTTGTCAGGGTCTGCTGTCCTTGGTCATCATCTCATCTCCTGATCTGCATGCAGGAAGGAACCCTTCTTGCTGGAGGGAGCAAGCTGCCTCTCAGATGATTATTTCCGCCTCAGGACAAAGCCTGCAGGCATGGACAATTACTCTTCCCTGGGGGATAATCTTTGTTCATCCTGGGAGCTTAGGGGTGGCTACAGGTTTTTAGACAAGGAGTTATCTCTGTGCCTTCAGCCTGAAGAGGAATGAGATAAGTAAGGTAGACAGCGAGACTCTCCTTAGTGATCATTCTTATACAGACTCAATCAGCAGTCCGGCACAACTAAAGGAGACAGACATAACATGAAGGCTGAGCTTCCAAGCTTCACCTTGCTTCCAGTCACTTCATGGATCCATGTGAGTGACCAGTCTTTCTCAGGAAAAACCATTTCCAAGTACGTATTATAATACCCAGTGTACTACAGGTGCTTACTCTTCAATGTTCATACATTTTGCATCAACTGAACTGTAGTTTTAAATTCTTCTGAAAGTAGTTTTTTTAAAACTATGTGTAAACCAGCCGGGCAGTGGTGGCGCATGCCTTTAATCCCAGCACTCGGAAGGCAGAGGCAGGTGGATTTCTGAGTTCGAGGCTAGCCTGGTCTACAGAGTGAGTTCCAGGACAGCCAGGGCTACACAGAGAAACCCTGTCTCGAAAAACCAAAAAAAAAAATAAAAAAATAAAAAAAAAAGAAAAACCAAAAAACCTATGTGTAAACCATTCGGTAGAAAGCTATAAGTGGTTCTCAATTGCAGCGTGATGAAAATTCTATAAGAAATATACAAAGTACATTTATTTCTCCATTCCTGTTCCCTTTGTCCCTCTCTCCCTAACCATAGTCTAGCCTAGGGTAGGAGTATAGCCTTGCCCATGTGTATAAGTTTCCTAAAATTTCCCTCCTTTCCCCTGGGAGCTAGTTGAATGGAATTTTCAGAAAAAAAAAAAATCAAAGTATTTCATAGACTTAAGAAAATCTACGTGTAGGCTGAACTTTTGTAGTCATGCAATGTTGACTCCAGAGAGTTAAGGTTCCTTCTTGTGAGATTTTGGTCTCTTTAATAAAAGAATTTAAAAGAAGACTCAGAGGGAAAAGAAGACAATTTATTAGACTTTGGGAGAATAATACAAGAGCGAGAAAGCTACAAATTGTGGTAGCCGTGAAGAGGGAGATGGAGAAGAGAAAGGAAGAGATCAAAGCCATTTGAGTTGGGAGCCAAGAAAGTTGGTATCTTCAGCAATGGAGGTTGGCAAGCAGCTGCATGGTAGAAGGGGTGGGGGTGGGGTGAGGCATATTAGGGGAAGACAGTGCTATCAAGAGTGCTGAGGAAAGCAAAGGTAGGTTGTGAACGGCATCCAAAGAAGATATCAGAAGGAGAAAAGGAAGTGATATTCTTGAGTTAGGACTGAGAATCAGGGTAAGACTTAGCAGTGAAGATCTGCATAGCTCCATTGTTCTGCCCATCTCCTCAGCGTGCCTATGGGTGAATCAGCTTTCCTGAGAATGGGGTCTCCTGGCCAGGAGCATTAGTAGATTAAGTCTTAGGGGAAAGGAAAATAGTATGTAATGTTCTAATCATGGCTATAGCTCAAAAGCTCGCGGATCAATCGAGGGCTAGAGGTAGAATGCAGATCCTACTCTTTGGCCAGGAGGAAATAGCTGTTTATCAATGGACCTCAGTGGAGCCCCAACCTCTCCACTTTTTCATGTGATATTTTAAATCCCAAAGAGGTGCAATTATGAAGCTTCCTTTTCTACTGTTACCGAGTAAACAGCAGGTAAGGGGCGAAGTCCACCAAGAGGAAGGGACTCCCAATTGTCTCCATGTCGGCTAATCTCCATCTAGCTACATAACATTATTTTTGAATAATGATTTTAATGTTGGAAAATAGTTTCAAATAGTTCCTAAACCAGATTATAGGAGGTGAAGTTTGATTTATTAAAGTTTTAAAAAAAGGTAATCAAATAATAGAGAATTTAAAATAAACACCCATAAACTTTCTTTTCTGCACTTATTTGACTGTCCATGCTTGGTATGCTTAGCAAAGGTTCAACTAAGTCAGAAGACCTGTGTTCAGGACACTAGGCTGCTGACCGTTATGTGACCTCATGCCCATTATGATTCTAACATTTATTTCCTTACCATTAAATCAGGCTACAGGGACAGATGCTTTCCAAAGCTCATGCAAAACCTCAGTGTAGGAAAATATGAGGTTGTCGAGCAAATCAGAAGTTCTTTATTTTGTTCTCATTCTTTTTATTAGATAGAGCATGTCTTAATAAACCAATTGAGAGCTGTAGTTTCATCTTACTGGTCTTGGTGATTTGGCTACATTTAAAAAGATATTATAAACTCCCAAAAAATCAGCCATTGAGTTGAGAGGCTGCAGAAGACAAAAGAGGAGGGTATGTAGATAGCTAATCATAAATGCCTTTATTTCTTTTCCAAATTAGGTTAATTTTTCCATAAGTATTGGGAGTAAGTCCATTTTTCTACTATTTTAAAGAATATATATATATTCTTTGTCTAAACTATTGTCCTAGCAAATGGTTTCCAAAATTGAATTCAGGATTTGCATAATTTTACAGAGTATGAAACAAAAGGCAGTTGTCACGCATGGAATGTAGGTTTGCCTTCAGGGAGGGCAAATCAGATTTCCTGCATATATGCATGGTACTGCTCCCTCCTGGAGGGAGTATTTTAATTCTAGAGTAACTGCTATAGACCATGGTGTAGACATGCAATGAGAAGTGTGGCAGGCAAAGAATTGCAACTATGATTTATCACCATGACCCAAAGGGATGTAGCGCTAGGCAGAGCCACCAGCAATATGGCATCAGTTGCGAAGCTTGAGGGTAAGAGAGTAGTTCCTTTGCAGGTGCTTCTTTATTAGATAGTAGCTCTGACGACTTCTCTTGCTTCCTTTTTCTCCCTTCTCTTCACAAAACTCCCTTGCATTTGGAAATGTTTTCAGAATTCCTTTTCAGCTCCGTGGTGCTAGGAGACAAATATCCATCCAAGGTGCTGGAGCGGGAGCTCCGAGTTTGACTCAGCAACTGAGCATTTCTCATTTTCCCTCAACTTGTTCCTTCTCAATTTCCATCCAATTGTTTGCTAATTCCCTCTGAGGCACTTCTCTTTTTTAATTGTTCCCTGTAATCCTGGTGTATAAAATATCTCTGAACAGCCCTAGTCCTGTCTCAGAAGATGTTATCCATTAACTCTTGAGTTTCATATCATACTAAAGTATGGTTGCAAAACCCAGCAAAGGGGAGGAACAAACTGCATTCACCTCTAGCATTTTAGTGAACGTCAGACACTAAATACTGAATACATGTTCTTGCTGAGATGCCTTCATAGTTCTTGTTATTCTGTATGTACATCGCTGTAACAGCTACTCCAGAATTCTGAACAACCCTTCTCTTCCTACCTTTTCCTTCCTTTTCTTTCTTTCTGTGGGACTCTGTCTCTGTTCCTTCCTCCTTCTCTCCTTCTGACATTCTCCCTCACTCTTTCTCTCACCCCTTCCCTTCCTTTGCTCTCTTCCACCCTTCTCCCTCTTCTCTCTCTCTCTCTCTCTCTCTCTCCAGGGTCTCATGCATCCTAGGTTGGCTTTGAACTTTATGTAGCCAAGGGCAGCTTTGAACTTCTGATACTTCCACCACCACATCTATACTGAGTATTGAGATTCCAGGCGACGCCCCGCCCCTCCATACACATACACCAACCTGGTTTTATATGGACTTGTGGAACCAATCCAGCGCTATGCGTGCTAGACAAGCACTTCACATGCCCTGCCCTTTTTCAAGGATGCCTTTCCTTTCTCAGATAGACAAATGATGTACAGAGTGAGTGACAATGTGATTGTGGTTTTGCCTTCATCAGTAAGAAGATGCCTACAGTATGAAGAAGCCTAGGTACTGTTTGAGACTTAGTATTTCAAGTTAGTCCCAATAATACAGTGCTTAGACTACTGGGAAAATTTCTAGCATCATGTTTTGGTAAAGCGAACACTCTTACAAACCTGTGAATTAAAAAGAACCAATTAGATTCATCATAGGCGAAAAGTAACACCAAGTCGATGAATGACACAGTGACAATAAATGACAATGAATACACTTATATAAAATGTGTAAAATTAGCAGGTATTTTTTCCTGAGTTTTATAATTCATTTTTTAGCACAGAGTCTATATTTTATTTTTCCAGATTAAAAGGTCTTTCTTTAAGAAAATAGTCATAGTCAAAGAGAAGACATATTTTGAACTTAAGTAGACAAACAGAGATTTGGTGGCTAAAGTTCATTCTCCTTGTTGTGTAGCATGTTGGTCAAAGAACATAAATGTCAGAAAGGTACTCACCAAGCACCCTTGCTCTCCAGCTACTGTTCCTCAGCTTCGGAGAGCATGAGGAAGAGAGGTTGGTTGTTAGGGTGGGTGTGAATCACTTACTAAAAGTGATGTTGTCAAAGGATGGGCCATAAAAAGCAAATCATTCAATAGGAGACCAGTGTTTTTCATCAAATAACTGGGCTAGTCTGTGACTGTTAGTCTTCAGTACCTATTTGCCTGTATTTAAAATCACCAAGGAGATACACTTCTGGTTATGTCGATTAGACACATTTTAGGCATTTTAAACAGGAAAAACCCACTGTGAATGTGGAAGGCACATCTCAAGAGCTGGAGCCACAGACTGAATCAAAAGGATTCTGTGTAGCATCCTTCTCTGCTTCCCAAGTGAGGATGCACTGGGGCCTGTTATGTCATGCTCCTCCCACTAGGCCACCTTTGGCATGATGGACAGCACCTTTAAACTGTGAGCCAACAAACAAACAAACAAAAAACCTGTCCTCCCTTAGGATGCTTTTGGTCAGGTATGTTTTAACTATCATAAGAAAATTATAAATACAAGCTTGAGATACTATTCTGTTACTTACTTTTTATTGGTTGAAATATTAAGGAAGGGGGAACAAAAAGTGGATGGAACACATGTTACAATAAAGTAGAGGGAGGAGCTATCTGGAGGAAGGAAGGGAAAGCCTAAGGAAGCAAGGGGCGTGGGAGAAGGTATGAAGAGGAAGAGCAAACTTAAAAAAGTCAGAAAAAAAATCTTAAGTTATTTTTCAAATAGGATTTACCACCTTCCTAACATTGGATCTCAACTTTATTTTAGACTATGATACTCTTTAAAATTTCTGACAAACACTAGAAGTAAACATATGCAAATATTAACGTACACACATGCATGCACGTATCACATTTAAACCTGTGTCCATACTCTGATACGTAAAATATTATATTAAACAGCAATAGCCAGAAGTTGGCAGTTTTCTCTATACACTTGCCATGTGTTGCATCATTTGCCATGAATCATCTCAATTCTAGTAATTTACAGTTTTTCCTCTCTTTTATATTTGTGACATTGAAGCCTGAAAGTGTGGTTCACTTACATATTCAAGAGTTAGTGCAATTTTTTCAGTAGGTTCCTCCGACTCAAAAGCCTTGGCAGCAATTAAGTCACGTTCACATTCACACCCACGTGCACACACAGCTTAAAAACGTACATAAAGTTCCTAGAGAGGATGTGAGAAGGAAAGTACAACCTTCGTTCATACCTTTGGCTTTGCCATCAAGTGTCAGAGACTCCATGTTTGCTCAGCTGTTAATGTGTGCGAAGTCCTCGCTTAGATTATTAGCTCAGGCGATCTTCCTAAAAACCACACCGTTGTGCAGCCTTTGTCTTTCCGCTGTGAGAATGAGTGTTCCAATAGCTTAATTCACTTATGCTAGGTTAGACAGTCAGTGGATAGCCAAGTCATGCCTGGAACTCGGGCCTCTTTGTTCCTGTGACTCACTTTTAATAGCATTGTGCCTAGTGATATACATTGCTTCTTGTTAATTTTTATTTTTCTTAAAAATTGACTTCTCTGTCTTTCTCTGTTCTTCTCTCTCTGTCTCTGTCTCTGTCTTTGCCTGTCTGTCTCCTCCGTGTGTGTGTGTGTGTGTGTGTGTGTGTGTGTGTGTTTGTGAACATATGCCTCATGTGTGGGTGCCCATCATCCAGTCTAAAAGAGGGTGTTGGATCTCTTGTAACCCCAGCTCCAGGGATTGATCCCTTCAGGGTACACATGTAGATGTCTCCAGTGAGTGATCCCCAAGCTATCACCTTCTGTTGTGAAACAGTTGACTGCACAGCATTAGTTCACAGCTGTGGTTGCTGGCCCATAGCAGGATTAGTGCAAAATTGGCTGGACAACTTTATGGATAGGTGTGTCTTCTTTTACATTGACGATAAGGCCAAGATCTTTGGATTTTGTGCTTTTCAACCTTAACCCATGCCCCTCCCACTTTTCACTCACAATTTTCTCTTCTCTGTTGTTTTGTTGCTTTACTTTCAACCTCAGTTCAATCCTTATTATATTACTATGAGAAGTCACCTGACCTTTCTTAGCGATAACAACACTGAAACAAGCGAACATAAACAATGTCTTTTCTCAGTTGGTTACAACATGAAACAAGTTCAAAAGTCAAATCCAGTTCACTGATCAGTGAGAAGAATTGAGGTAATCTCAGAGAAACCACTTACCTACCCACAGACCCTGGAGGTGATATTAAAAAATGATAAAACTTGTTTTCTAAGATAATAAAGAAAACCCACAGTGTACTATAGTTTTGCATATCATTTGTTACGAAGAAGCACAGTGCATTTTCTCTGTGTTCATGCTTTCTTACAGTGACCATGAGAACACAGTGGATTTAGGATGCATGCCTTTGTGGCATTGACGTTGGATCACAAACTCTTGTCAGCTGCAAATACAGGCGTGGTGTTGATCTAGACTCAAAAAACATAGTGGAGTCTCAATGGGGACCTGAAGACACTTTTAACACTCTAATGAACCCTGCATACATTGTTTTGATTACCTAACGAATAACCTTTGACCAATCGTGTTCTGAATCCAGGGATCTCCATGTTAACTCTCTGATAGAGAACAGTATCTTAGGCACATGGGGTTTATGTGGTACTGAGAACAATTGGTATTTCGTAGAGGTCTCCATGAGAAATTTAATAATAAGTGGTAAGTCTTTGAAAAATAGATACTACCTGACAAGATGATGAATTTTGTCATTAGTCCATTCACTACTCCCTGAAGGGAGAATACAATATCATAGTCTACGTTTAAATTAATTGATTCATAATTTGCACAACTTTGCTCTATATCACTAAATAGCAGTCTAATTGCCCCAGTAATAAAATAACACTCAAGACTTATGTGTCCTGAGTCACTGTGTGACAGTCATGGCTGGGCACAGTGCACATGCAGTCTTTCCTCCAAGAGTGGACAAGGTGTGTGCTAGTATACTCACTCTAAAGAGGAAGCACTTGGTATTTGGACTGGCTTAGGAAGAAGCACACCTAAAAAGTGCTAGAAGTGATCTCCACCCTCATTCTGGGAAGCATCTTTAAATTATTGCCAAGTAGGATACCCATCCTGTGTATCCACACAGCACCGTGTTTCTATCATACAGACTGTCCTGTTTGTTTGACTATTATGATTATTTAGATTTTTAGACAAGGTATTGCTGTATATGCCTGGCTGCACTGGTCCTCACTGTGGAGCCAAAACTCTAACCGCAGGATTCCTCCAGGGCCAAGTGCTTAGCTGCACATGTGCATCACTACCCCCAGTTCTGCTCTTTTTATTTTGAAGATAGTTTGCTTTTTAAGAGGCTTCAGAGTCATAGCACAGATGATTGGTAAATCCATAGATTTATCCTGTATCCCCTGTCCCCATTCACTCATAGGCTTCTCAAGTGTCAAAAGCATATACCGGAAGGCTATACATTTTGCAAATGGTGGACCTATAGTGAACCATCATTCACAGTACATATTTTAGGTTGGGGTTCATTCACAGTATTTTATGGTTACTTTTTTGGGCATATGTAACAAATATTTCCCATATTAGTTAGTTACAGCACCTAACTACTATTTTTCCTTAGCCTAAAATTCGTATGTGTCCTGGCCTTGTCTCCTCTACCTCTGAAAGTTCACTGTCTCCGTGGATTTGCCTTCTGCAGAATATCATACAGTGAAATGATGAGGTAGAAAGTCTTTCTGATTGTCTTCTTTCACTGCAGGACACTCATTTAAATTTTCTCCATATCATTTCATGGTTTAATACCTCATTTCTTTTGAGCACAGACTACTATTCCATTGTTTGGATGTACCAGTGTTTATCTTTCCATTGACCTCCTGAAGGACAGTTGCTTCCAATGACTGTTCTGTTTTAATTCTGTTCACGTGTGCCTTTCCTCTGTTGCATTATGTCTTTCCACAGTGAGTCCTTCGTTTCACTGCGTTGGTGTCCTTGAGATCTGTTATGGTAGGCTGCATATGATTATATCGTAATAGGTATGACCTGGAACACCTCAGCATTTACCATTCTGTGAGCACCAAAGAGCTAACACAGGCACGGAAAACCCATGTTTTGGTAGCACTTTTCCTGAATAGTTTTTTTGTTTTTCTTTTTCTGAGTTCCTAGGTACGTTTTAGTGTGTTCAGGATGCGTTACCTGGCTGGTTGTCAGGTTGCCTGTAGAGACTGTCCATCATTGCTGCTGGGACCACTGTCCCCCAGAGGAGACTGTTCTTCCTATTGATAATAATTATGCATGCTCTAAAGTTGCAGAACCCAGAGGATGACACTCCAAATCTAAGTGTGTCTTGCTCAGTTTGTTTTAATTTTCCATTGCTTAGAAGAACAACTAGTTGTTAAAGTAGAGAAAAATTTAAAAAGCAAATTGTGCTTAATTTTAAATATCCATTTATTTATTTTGCATGTTAGGAGTGGCGTATGCCTGTGTTGTATCGTGTGAGTGTGTGGAAGTCAGACAGCTCTTGGGAACTGAGTCTCTCCTTTCACTATGTGGGATTGAACTCAGGTCATCAGGCTGGGCAGCAGGCACTTTTATCCACCGAGCCATCTGGCTAGCCTGCTTTGTGTTTAAATTTTCATTTCATCAAAATTGTATGGTAGGCTGACAGTTTTATTTTTAAGACAGCTTTCCAGGGCTGTAACAAACACCAGAGGTTATCAATTTTTAAAAGGAGAGGGTTTATTTTAGGATTGGAGATGTAACTCGGTGGTTAAACTGCTTGTCTAGCATGTGTACCACAAAAGGAATTTGTTTTGGTCTATCGCTTTGGGTTTACAGCCCATGGTCAATTGACTGTATTCCTTTGTGCCTGTGGCAAGCATCATAACAAGGAACATGAGTCAGAGTAGCACAGCTCACCACCTGGGCCCACCCACACCCATTTTAGAAACTCTCCATAGACTCCTAATAGTGCTGTGGGCTGAGAACCAAATTTTATCATAAGGGACTTTGGGGGCCATTCTGGCACCAACAACAACAATATGAAATTAGACTTACATATGTATGGGGATTTCCCCTTATCCTAGGGGGATCAAAATACGCAAGCTCTCTCTGTATCCTTTGCTGAAGGATACAGCTCTCTCTGTACCTGTGATGAAGCCTGCAAACACCAACAGTTTGGAGAGGACTTCTGTTGTATTATGTTTAAGAAGGCTAGAGACTTGTCTGTTTGAGATAGGCTGACAATCTCTGCCAAGTCAGTGCTTTCTCAAATGAATATGAAAAGATTGGTATTAGTGAAAGGTAATAAAACGTAATAAAGATATGTTTGGAGTAATTCAGAGTGACCATGAAGAATGGGGTAAATAGGGCTGTGAGCAGAAGTTAGGATTATCAGCTGGTCTTGTTTTGACCAGATAGTCCAGTATTTGCTGGACAGTTCCATGAACGAACTGCTTAAATGACGCCATTTTCTCAGTATGCCTGCTGCTCACTAGACCCAGGCAAAGGGCCATGTTGGAGGAGACTTATCACAAGAATTCCTTACATACGTTGGTATTTTAACTGAAACTATATGGCAACCTTAGTTTTGAAATAGACTTGGCTGTCTTTGATCATTGTTTTAGGCAGCGGTATGTAATACCCTGTTTACCATGCAAATCAGTTTACGTTTATACACGACTGTGTGGCACCAGATAGAGCCAGATTTTAAACCCCAATCTAGATGACTCTTTGATAAAGAAGTGTGAGTGATTTAGCATATGACCAAGTATATCTAATCAAATATCATTTCATATTATGACACAGTGTGTTTCTGGTACCTCAAAGGTGTCTTATTTACCCCAAATATGAGGTATCATTCACTGTGCTATATAATCTTAACTGGCCTTCTCCCCTGTAGAGAAGCCCCCTCCACCAGCCATGCCTTACTGTTGGCCTTCAGTGTTGCTTGGCAGAGGTCCCCTTGTGTTGCCTGCAGAGGTTGCCACTGTTCGTGTTTGCCCATGGCTTTGCATTGGCAATGCTAATGAAGAGAGACATCAGACACATTTCTGCCTTATTGGGGCTTGCCTGACCTGCTCAATGACTGCTCATTGATTTTGAAATTTTATTTTCTCATTTTGTTTGGTTCAGTGTCTGAGAGTTGAGTTGCCCAGGGAACAGCTCACTTCTTTGGTTTTTGAAATCCTTCTCCATCCAAGAATTCTGTTTGGAAAAAGAGGTTGGGAGCAAAAGCAAACCAAGCCTTTGTGTCTCTTTATTTGAAGTACTGGTTGATTTTGTCTACATTTCTTATTTTGATTTTGGCCCAATCCACTTGAATAGAGACAAGCACAACTCTTAGGTTTCATCAGATTGTACAGCATAGGTAGGCCTTTCCAGATGACATACTCGGCTCTGAAAAATTGCTTTTAAGTGAGCAGTAATTTGTCCCTTGTTTGACCCTCGGGTTAACTGGAATGTGAGTGGAACTGTGTGTGTCTCACATAGGAATTTGAGCCTGAATGTGAATTTTGCCCCTTCCACCCACCTACTTTCTTTGTGGATACCCACAGGGTATTTTGCTTTTTCTATCAGGCCTTAAACCTGCACACAAAGATCTGTCAATATATTAGAATAAAAGTGAACAATGGTTCCAAGTGAGAACCTGAGCCATTCACATGCCTTTCTATAGGTTTTTTTTTTTTTCAAATTGAGAATAGGTTTGTCACTTTTGTGACCTACCTTTAGAGGTGTTCTGAGATGCCAGAAAATGTGTAAAGGAGCTTCATTCAAAGTCCAAGTCTTGTGCTGATTTAGTTCTCCACTGCTGATCAAATGGTCCGTTCACTTGTTTGTTTTTTCTAATAGCATGTGATAATTTACCAAGTTCATTTTGCACTTATTTTCGAATACAACCAAAACAAATGTGGCAGACTATTATTCCCATTTTACAGATGAGAATAATTGTAACCATTTATTAATGGTTATTCATTTATGAATAGTTATACATTTATGACTGTAACCAAAATGAAGGTAACTCTTCATTTCAGAAAATTTTCTTGTGCAACAAGTACTTGCGCAAAATATTTAAAAAATATATTGCATTTTTATTTATTTCTTTATTTATTCATTTTCTTACTTGTGTGCATGCCAAACACTTCTACTCTCCATTGTCGCATGTGAGACATTTATAACTTTAAACCTAGCAAAATACAGGACAACTTAACATCTTTGCTTATTTTGTAAAGTCAATCTGCTTATGTTCGCTTTGCAAGAAGAATGATATTGACAAAACTCATGTCTTAGATGACTCATCTGGCAAGAGGTTTTCTTTAGCACATACACACACACATATTATATACGTTTAATATACATATTATATATATATATCAGTAAGCTACATAGTTTCACGTACATGTGCATGCTAAAAAACTTATATGTCTATAACAATTATAAGCAGCTCTTAATCGCTTCTGTTACCTTGGAGTCAGTCTTGAGGCATGTCCGGTTTTTGTTTGTTTGTTTGTTTGTTTTGTTTCTTGTTTTTTTTTGTTCAGATTCCTCTGTGATCAACTTTCATTAGTAGATTTTTTTTCTTCTCTAAATCATTTTGATGATAGACACTGTATTTGACTACAGACTGTGTGACATGGATGATGGGGAATTTCTTTCTAATAAAACTGGGGAGCTAATTAAGCTTAGCAGTGGCTATTTGCAAAGTGTCTGCCCTTCAATTAGTAAATCAGGCAGATGGCCCATTTTCCCTCCTTGTTCATATAAAAGAGGCACTATTACATAAAAATGGTTACAGAGGACAGGTAGAAATGAATATCCTTCAAAAGAAAGGCTATTATCCTAAAATCTGCCGGATTTAAGATTCTAGGACACTTTCAAGGTATTTAGTATGTGTTTGGAAAAGCCAGGGTTGGCTTCTCAGAAAAGACATGTTTTGTTGGATGGAGTAACACTTAAAGTATTTATAAATACCGTGTTCTCTGTATACAAAAGTTGTCATTAAAATTTTAGATGCTTCCTCTTCCAATGCTCTCTCTTGTGAGAGCTACATCGTAGTTGATGCAGTCACTGAACCTGCATGAGCGTTTATATTCATGATGTCAAATATGGATGTGGATGTGAAAAAAACCCTATTGATTACAAAGCTCTTTAGTTATGTTAATATTTAAGAGAAGCTGTTTCCCCAGCATCTGGAGCAAATTATAGCAGGTGCAGTTTCAAGCCTCTACAATTATCCGGATTACCTTTTCAATAAAATGTTGACAGCTATGTGAAAACAACCTCACTAGGCTGACATTTGGAAGCAGATAGGCGCCAAGCATTGTATTATCACAATAGCAGTGGTTTGGGGACAAAAACACTCTTCATATTATTGGTGGAAAATTGTTGGTTTTCCCACTTTATAAATATTTAGTTCTCTCAAAAAAAGAGATCCTTATTAGGAAAAAAAAAAGGCAAACATAGGGACATCTGCAATTAGCATTAGCTTTTTTTTTTTTTTTGAAGATCAAGGAACATGGGGAGTAAGGAGAATGTCTCTATGTTTGTAAAAACCTGTACCAGTAAGGATGCTTTAGTGGAAGAAGTTTGAAGTCCTTCCAATTGCATATATGAAAATAATCAGTGTGAACATTCATCACTATGTGTGCCCAGTTGGGAAAATAGGGTCCATATATAAAGTGTGTTCCCACAGGGTCATCTGGGTATGTAGTCAGTCCTCCCTTAGCCTGTGGTGCTCCTTTGGGATACCATGAAACTGGTAGAAGGTTGGGCCTAAATGAAGGAAGTGGATTGATAGTGGGGTGGGTCTCCAGGCTCCCATCCTGCTTCTACTCCCGTGCCCTCTCTGTTTCATGATCCACAGGGATTTAAGCAAGAGGTCTCATGCTTCATCTGCCACAGTGAGGCTACACCTTGTCCGGAACGATGGAGTGTTGACGGTGCTATGCCTTGACAGTCATGATGGACTTCGCGCTCAAAAAATGAGCCAACAAAACAAAACAAAACAAACAAACAAACAAAAAACAACCAGAAAAAGAAAACAAACCCCTTTCCTTCCTTGAGTCACACTGTCAAGTGTTTAGTTATGGTGACAAGAAATCCCCCTCCTCTAGCACCCCCACACTCACTTCAGATGTAAAAACAGGCCTAGTGAAACCCAACTATACAAAGCTGTTTATTTTCTTTACTCCTTTAATAAGTGTTGAAAATAATAACCAAGAGACAGACTGATGAAGAACTCTGTGAAATCAAATATTTGATCTTATAAAAAAACCTTTGCCCACTTAATGTAAAGCACTTGTAAAGAATACATAATAATGAATACACCTAGGCAATTACAGGCAGGACAGCCTCCCCTTTTTAGTAGATATAGTTCATGTGTCTCGATTTTTCCCTGTGATATCCATGTATTAGCCTGTTTGATCCTTGTAAGTCAGTAGGGGATGTCATTAATTTAACAGATATTGTATTCCCTGGGAGGATAGGTGACTTGCCCAAGTTACACAGCTACTCAGTGACAGAGCTTGGCTTTGTATATAGGCAGCATGATTGGAGTGTTTACTTTGACTCCTATTTTGTATCTCTTATATCTATACAAATGCAAGACTTTGCTTCCCGAACTGTGACCCTGAGATGAACAAGATGTCTATCACCTGGAGTTACTTACTTATAAAGGTCACATCTGGAGCTCTACTCCAGACTAACAGAATCTATGTGGTAAAAAGACTACCAGATGGCTCACACACATGCTTGCATAAGGGTCCCAAATCAGTGCTTTATACATAGAATGTGTTTACAGATAGTTTAGAAAAAAGCAAGTGTTCTACCTTAATTAAACTGCCTTGTAGTTTCCCTTCAGGTTTTGAATGTGCTGGCAAGATGGAAGGTTATAACTGAGGTGTTCTCTTTGTTCTTGAGGACTGGTTAGAAGCCCAGGATATGAAAACGTATATGCTGTTTAATTTTCCACAGGTGGGTGGTTCTTAAGTATGGTCTCTGAATCAGTACCCATCAGAATCACCTGGGAATTTCTGAGGCGTATGAGTTGTGGCATCTGAACCAAGATCCATTAGAGGATGGGAGCCTGTAATCTATATTTTATAAATCCTTCAGGTGATCTTTGTACCCTCTAAAGTTTGGAAACCACTTCTTTAGTTCTTACAAAATAATGCAATATTTAAATATTGTTAATTATGCTTCATCATAGAGCTTTCAGGAAAAGATAATGCCTTTGTTTCTATAAATTAGACAGTTTCAAATTTATTTTAAGAAATGTGTCACGTGAACCTGATTTTTATGGAAAACAAGGTTCAGTTCTAAACACAGGCTCCTGGCAGATTCTTGTGAAGTGGCTAACTCTTTGGAAAGGGTTGGGTCTGCTGCTTGCCTTTCTGTCACCTTAGTTAACTCTTTCTTATTTCTGCTGCTGATTCATTTGATTTGGGGGCTACCTTTAATACTCTTCAAAAGACATACAAACAAAACAGACAAACAAAAAACCCCATTCTTTGTGTGGTTGTCTATTATGGCCCCCCCACCCCCTGCTGAGTTTGTCCATCGACAGGCCTCTGACTGGCTCATCTCCACACAGTGGGTTCCATGACTGCTCGGCAGAGGCTCTGAGGTGTTTTCTAATAAACGTGAAGCGCATGCTTTGCATGCAGGACTATGCCCTGAAGCTCTTCCTTCCCCTCTGCCATTGTGTCTGATCTGGAGATGAACAGCTTTCTTGAAAATTGGCCACAGAATGTGCTTCCCCCTAGTTCTTCAACACAGATGCATGGCTTTCCTACCTGCTTTTCTGCTGCAGTTGATGTGCCTCTGTCTTCAGCTGTGAGCATCGGTTGGTCATCTCTCTCAAAGTTAAAGACAAAAACAGCCTGTCAGAAAGAATGAGTGATTTTACCTTGGGGTCATTTCCAGAGAAACGAGAATACGTGTGTGTATTCTTTTTTTCAAAACCCAATGCCAGAATATTTTACATATGATGTTAAGTCTTATGATGATTGTCACTTCGCTAGGTATTTGAGTGACCTGATTGAACAGTGACTGTACCCCGTCACTGGTAAGAGTTACAGAGAGATGTCTGCTATTTCTACTTCTGGCAAGTCACCTTTCTAGCCTGTATGTTTTATCCAGGCATTCTTCTGACAACATGATTACAGTATTGAACTTTCTTGATGAAATAAGAAGCAGTTTTCCAAGGCTAGATATTACTGCAAAAGCTTCATTAGTGTCAATTATATTGCTGTTAATTTAAAAATAGTTCTAAGCTGGGAGTGGTGGATTGCACCTATAATTCTAGCACTTAGAAGGCTGATGGAGGAAGATGCTATAGGGCTGAGGCAAATCTGGGTGTCGCGGAACACCAGTGAGTTCCAGCACATAGTGAGAGTTCTTCAGAAAGTCAGAAATTTTCTGTTGGCTTCATATTTTTCTGTTAACATGGAATTTGTAGTGGGAATGTGAGGACAACAGATCTGTGCTTTTATGGCTTTCTAGGACCCGACTCTTGGCAACTGTGGGAGACAGACTATTTCTAGGGGAGGTACCAGATCCTTTTCTATTTTTGAGTCTTCTTGTGCCTAGAAATAAGAGTCAAATAGGACTGCCTCTCCTTCTTTTGATAAGACCTTCCATGATGGACCAGACAGGAAGGGCCCTGGAGTTCATATGTATGTGAGCAATCAAAGGTTTCATAAATTGTTGTGTTGACTATAGCTTTCATGTGGCAATGAACTGACATGATACAGAAATACATAATAAAATTGGAAACATGTTCACGGCATGTCCACAGTGAGCTCCAAAGGTGGAGTACAGTGTATAACTTACAGATATGCAATCTCAGTACTTTATTTTTTTCTTCAAGAAACACCATTAATTATAATTATTATAAAAATTATAAATAATTTATATTATAATTATAATATAAAATTATATCCTCTAGCATAAATGCACCATTCTCAGAAAGCATTATGACATAAAGAATAACCAAGAATGGGACCATATTCCCTTGAGAGGATACATTTTAATAACATTTCTGATTTAAAGTCACATAGTTCAACATGTGAGGAAAATTGTTGGTATGACTTTTCTGAACATGTTTATTTGAATTTCAGTAAGTGTGAAAACATATGTTATTGACATCTTGGTGTAGCATTTGAGGATGCGATGCGGCCCTACTAACTGACCAAAGGGGCTGACAGATGGAGTGACCATTTCCTTAATGAGATTCAAGAAGAAATCTGTTGTTATGCACAGATGTGCAGTGACATTTACCAAACTTGTGCTGATGTTTTTGAATTAGGCACACTGTTCGAAATGTGTCAACCTGCAGGAAATCATGTCCCCACAAAGGGTTGCCAGCCAGCCCATCTTAGCAGCATGCCAGACACTGAAGCTTTTGATTTATGCTCTAATATGATGTATTTGGAGCCTCGCCACTGTGAAATGGATACGTCTGCATATTGAAAGCTCATTGAACATGGATCTCATTAAAGTCAGTGGCTCCCCAGCCTCTGTTGTCCTCTCTTAAAGAATCACAAACTACCTATTTAATTAATTTTATTCTACTTCTTTCCTGGGCTTCAGTGTCAATTAAATAATATGGGGCTGTTTGTAATATTAAGAGCTCTCCTGAGATGAAGAGTGGAGAGACAGTTACACCTTAGAACTCTAAGCAAGTATATGTATGAGTTATCCAGTATTTATTGGCTCTTTATTGTGCATCAGAAGGTAGAAATAAAAGATGAAGTCACATTTCTTGCCTTCAACCTCTGGGCTGCCATGCAGTGATGCTTTGATCTTTCTGCCTTAATAACATATACTCAATCATTCTTTATCTTAATTTTCTCTGTTAGCCTCACAGCCTATATAGACCTGTGTGCCCTTTACCGGAGTGCCTTTTTTCTATCTTGAGTCAGTGAAGCAAGTCTATGAAATACTCTGAGGTGTCCTTTCTGAGGCCCATTAGAATTCATTGTCACTACCCCATGGATTAGCTAAATTTGCCAGCTATATTTTTATATTAAAGGGCACTGATGACTGTATTATATTTTCATGTCATCTACCATTTTTCAAAGTCATTGTCAAGAGCAGTTCCATTTTGCATACCAGTTTATTTCTGTTTGCTGTAAGAGACCAATAGTGAAATCTTCCAACATATACACTCTCATAGGATGAAAGAAAAATGCCCACATTTGCACAATTTAGGATTATTGTCTCTGATTATAGTATTCTTCTCTCTACCTTTGTTTCTTTTGATTGCATTAGTCAAAAGAATGGCTGTCTGTATCACTTCGTAAGTCAACACATGCCATCGCCCCTTTTCTACACATTTACTTCTTCCTCTTCCTTCTCTACTTTCTTTTTGTTGCTATAGATGACTCTTTATTTCAGTATCTCATCTGGGAATGTATTTCAGTTGGCAGAGTGCTGGACCAGCATGTACAAGGTCCCGAGTTTACTCCCCAGTACCATGTAAGTACCAGTCTTCGATAAATACAAGAGTGAGAAGCCAGCATTTGTGGCCATCTTTGGTTACGTAGAGAGTTCAAAGGTCAGTGTAGCATCTTAAGTGCCAAGCTCAGGGTTTCTACCAGGAGTGGAAACCTTCACAGTTTTGCTCACTCATAGCCTCTTATGAGAGCCTTTGTAGCAGGTGCTGATGCTGCCTTGGATGCCAATTTACCCTTTCCTGCTTTCTTGGCAGTCGTTATGCTTGATCTCCCTGACTGTCTAATGCACTGGTTCTCAACCCTCCTAATGCTGTGACTCTTTAATACTCTTCCTCATGTTATGGTCATCCCCAACCATAAAATTATTTCATAACGATAATTTTTATACTGTTATGAATTGTAATATAAATATCTGCTATACAACCCCTGTGAAGATTGTTTTACCCAAAGGGGTTGTGACCCAAAGGTTGAGAATCACTGCTCTAATGGATTTCTGATCCATTTTGGCCATTATAGCAGCAGATATGTACCAGTGGGAGCCTGTGGGGCTGACCATGCATGGTCAAATTCCTTCTTCTCTAATTTGTTTCAGTTTTCCTTTTTTGCTCTTTCTTCAGTAGAGGACAGTCTTCTTGTTGAAGGTACCTCATGGAAAGAGTTCTAACTCTGTCTGCACTGAGAAATGTAAAGCTTTCATATTGGTCTCTACATAATGCTGGCATGTCCAGGGCAGATCTTGTACAACAAAACCCTTTCTGGTGGCATCTGGAAAGATGGCGAAGAGCTAGACATCTGGGTTTCTAATGTAGAGTCTGTCTCTAAATGTGACCTTTTTTGCATAATGCCTCCCTAAGCGGGATGCTGCCAAGACTAGTTATCATTATATACCTACTACCAAGACTAGTTATCATTATATACCTACTACCAAGACTAGTTATCATTATATACCTACTACCAAGACTAGTTACCATTATATACCTACTACCAAGACTAGTTACCATTATATACCTACCAGGCTTACAGTCCTTCCTGTAATTCATTGCTCCTCTGTCTCATGTAAACTCTATGGTCCAGTTGATCCACATCAATTTCCTATGTGATTCATCTTCTTTGACTTCAGTAAAAATTGCCAACATGAACACTTTGCATCTCTGAAATTTCTTAGCCTAAGATTCAGCCATTGCTATATTCTGTCTCTGTCTTTATACTGAGTCTCAGTCTCTCTCTCTCTCTCTCTCTCTCTCTCTCTCCTTCAACATATTATTTTTATGTCAAAATTTTTTGGGACTTTCACAGCAAGCACCCCAATCACACTCCTTCCATGTGCCCCCAAACCCTCCGTTCTTGTAATCCATCACTCCAGCAAATTAAAAAAAAACCAAAACCAAAACCAAAACCAAATCCAATTTGTGTCATTTATATACTCACTGGAACGTGATCAAACTCCCAGTGGCCTGCCCCTTTAACAGAACCGAGTTCTTCTCTCCCATACCCCTTCCTGAATCCATCATTTGTGGAGAGCTGACTTCGGAATCCTTAGCACACTTTTTTCTTTTTATACATATTTATTAAGCTCCATTTATACACATGGATGCCTTGTCTATTTCCTTTTATTGAAAATTGATTTTTTCATATACTATATTCTTATTACAGTTTTCCATCCCTCTATTCTCTCCAGTTTCTCCACTTCCTCTCTCCCATCCAGATCACCCCTTTCTGTGTCTCATCTGAAAACAAACAAGCTTCTATGGGATGATAATAAAATTAAATTAAACTAAATATAATAATATACAACACAAGCAAACGCATCAGACTAATACAAAATAAACAAATGTAAGAAAAATAGCTCAGAAAAGGCACAAGAAATAGTTATAAAAATAAAAACCCCTCATTTGATTATTCAGGAATCCCATAAAAACACAAAACCAGAAAAATATATCCTATAAAGAAAAATAAATATAAATATATTTAAAAAGATTAAATAAAAAGCAGCTGTGTTTAATGTCTAACTATTATAAGTATAGCAGTAATAAAAATTATTAACAAGTGTATCTGTAGTAGGATGTAGAGACCTTTGTGTATAAACAAAAACAAAAATTAAAAAAAAGTACAATAACCAAAATAACAGGAATCAGTGTTAGTTGATGACTCTCAATATTAATGGTCTCAATTCCCCATTAAAAAAGACACAGACTTTCAGAATTGAGGTGAAAACAGTGCTTATCCTTCTGCTGCGTCCTCAAAACACACCTTGACGTCAAGGATAGGCGTGCCCCTAGGGTTAAAGTAAAAAAACGTTCCAAGCAAAGGACCTAGAAAGAAACGAGGCATAGCTACTTCAGCATGTGACAGAATAGACTTCAACCCAAAACTTATCAGAAGACGTAAAGAAGGATGCTACATATTCATCAAAACATAAATTTGCACAGAAAGCATTACAATTTTTAACATCTGTGCACCAAAAAGAGTCACTAATTTCATAAACAGAACACTAAGAGTTCTTTTCAACGGCTTTTTATTTTGTCTGTTATGTTTTCGAGGGTCACAGAAGCTTTCCATGTTTCTTTCTCAACTGTGCATTTGAAGTTATTGATAGCACTGCAAAAGTAGCTTCCCTGTTCTGTACAGTCAGTCACCAGGAGCTCAGATCATGGGCTTCCAATGGATTCTGGAGACAGCCCAGACCCTGAACATGGCCACCAGCAGCAGTAGGAACATGGATCCAGACAAAGCCCTCAAAGACAGCTAGGACCAGGGACATCTGAGTCTTTTGTTTCTCTCATACATTATATTCAGACTACAAAGTCTTCTCTGTAGTCCCTCTACTCTTCCGAGTCCCTGCCACCACTGCCACCTCCCCTCCGACCCAGATCCACTCATCCTCCATTTCCCTTCAGAGAAGAGCAGGCATTCCCGGGATATGACCAAACAAAGCATAGTAAGCTACAGTAAGTCTAGGCAAAGCTTCGTATCAAGGCTAGATGAGGCAACCCAGTAGGAAGAAAGGGATCACCAAAGGAGACAAAAGTCAGAGACAGTTCCCAGTCCCACTGTTAGGAGTCCCACAAGAACAGCAAGCTACACAACCATAACATGTCTGCAGAGGACCTAGCACAGACGTGTGCAGGTTCCCTGATCAGCTCAGTCTCTGTGAACCTCTATAAGCCTGATTAGTTGATTCTGTGAACGGTGTCCTCCCGGTGTCCTCAACCCCGCTGACTCCTACAATCCTTCCCCCTCATTAAATTGAGTCTTAATTGCCAACCTTATCAATTCTTATAACTGATCTCCGTTCTATCCTTGATAAATCAGGGGAAAAAAGACTCTTAATTCATGAGACATTATCTTACGATTGTTTCGAATTTAACTTGACAGGGACCAATTAAGACGGTAAGCTTAGAACGCAAGGATGAAAGAGCTGCGTATGCAAATGAAGATGAAAGGTTAAGAAAATGAGCTCGTAGCATTAACGGGACAACAGGGAAAGACACCTGTAATCTCATTTATTGCTTTGTATGTTGATTTAGCTTTTGAGTCAAGGTCTCTCTAACCCTGACTAGCTCTATCTTGAAGTGCAGATAAACTGTAGTGATGAATATGTTTAGCATTTCAGTCCGAGGTGAAGTACTGAGCTACTGAGTGAGTTTTGAGAAGTAGGATGATTCATTTCCTTAAAAATGAAGTGGCTTTTTTCCATCTCTAACGGTCTCAGAAGCACCTCCCAATGTGATTATATGATCTTTAATAGTCTAATATTAATGTAATATTTATATTTCACATTTTTACAATCGAATTTGTATTCACATAGATATTCACGTAGTTATTATTATATCCTCTTTTTTACTGCTGTTTCCTAACTTGTGGCCAGAAATTTATGTAGTTTTTAGAAATTACTTCCACTTTCCTTCTTGCTCCTTTGCCTAATGCACCTGACCTTGGCCACATGGCAGGGTTGTCACAGTTGCTCTAAGATATATTTATTCATGATTTTGTCTTCCCTTTTCATGATGCAAATGATAAATCATATTTATACAGTAGATACGTTTCAACAGTCAACACAAAGCCAAAGCCAACCACCAGCTCTGGGACTGAGAAACAGCTAGGTAACTTCCTCAGGGTGTTCATCAGGAAGGGCATGATGACACCTGTGCAGCACACGTGGCAGTGGCCAGGGACTGATCAGTGCAGCAAGTAACAGGGGCGTGGGCTGGATGGCCCATGGGAGGAGGGAGTCCAGTGGCTATTTGGGTGGGGCCTCCGTCAGAAGGCCTTCTGCAGCGCACACTATCATTTTTTTTCTTATTTCCACATTCTACATTGCTGCTGGGTAATCTAAAGCCTCAAATAACAGTATATACATATTTTTAAATATAAGTGTATCGCTCCAGTATTCCTGGTAATTTAATTTTGGCTTACCAGATAGAAGTGCATTGCCATGAACAAGACCTGTGAGAAGAAAGGGTAGAATGCCTAGGGAATCCCTGCATCCTATTTTAAATTTCCAGAACTTGTTAGTCTTCAGAATCTATGTTTTGATGTTTCTGGACTTTAGCCAAAAAGAAACAAAGCCGAGATAGAATTCTGGGTAAGCTGAAATGACTAATAGACTTCAGTTTCCATGGACATCCACTCCAGTTGTCCTCAGTAGCTGCCCTAGCTAGAGTCAGGACACTGCCTCGCTATGACTTTTAAAGATGACTTCTTTGACCCCGATGTGAGTTACTCTACATGAAATATGAGTCAATGGAGTGAAGTGCAGGGCTTTCTGAACACATGAAAAAGTCCCATTCAACACAGAAGGCAGTTCCTGGAAACTCTGCTCAGCAGGAAGGGCATTCCAGATACCATGAGAATATTGTCAAGAGGACCCACACACCACTGAAGCCTCTGATTACACTGACACCATGGATTAAAATGACCAGGTTACTTGTCCCGCGCTACGGTCTTGCCAGCAAGAACGACGCAGCACACATAG
>JADRCH010000254.1:2275204-2292214 GCA_019843965.1 Rhynchomys soricoides
GCGCCATCTTGTAATGGCGGATGTGGGTGCTCAGGCGGCTCCCAACAGTTACTTGTGCTTATTTGAGTTAAAGAAAACCTCCCTACCTCATCTACTTCATCAAAATTAAATTTTCTTTTGATTCTTCTATGGTTTTTAAACACTTAATGAAGGTCAGTAGGTGAGTGACAGGGAACAGATAAGGAGACTGAAGGAAGCTGAATTATACTGGAGCTTAAGAAGCCATATTTGTGAAAAGAACTAGGCCTTGGTGTTCAAGTAAAACTGAGTCTTAATTATTGTATATGTGGTCTGAGCAGTAAGTTAGCCTTCGTGAGACTCAGTTTTCATATTACTAAAAAGTAAGGACGTTCATTGCACTGCAGCAAATGGTAAGTATTAAACAGCCATTTGAATCATAGAATGCATCTAGTACATGTTCTCATAAAGATATCTCACACAATGATTATTGTCATATCATAAAATCTTTTAAAATATATCATTCATTCGATCTTTCCAATATCCTTAACTTTAAAAAGTAAAATCCAATTAAATGTTTTCCAACAATTTTCAAAAGTTACTGCTTGGCCTTTCTTGGGTGATTTGGGCAGTTAGTGTTATCGAGAAAGGAAGCGAGGCAGAGGTGAATGGAAATAGCTGTATTGCCTCTCCTTGCTTTATTACTGGTTAATACAATACATTTTATCCTTTCAAAGAGAGAATATCATAGCAACATTTACGGTGAAGTTTCTCCTATTATAATTGTAATAATGATGATTCTCATCTACAGTATCGAGGGTTATAATTTCCTCTCTCCATAAGATAAACAAATTATCATCAACATATTAAACCATTTAGTCATTAAGAACATAACTTTCCTAGGATAAAAGTTTAAAGCATGTTCTTCAAATTAGCAGAGAAGCAATTTGTACAGTGGAGATTGGTGTGCACAGCTGAGTGGTTTCCCGCAAATGGTCCTTCCTAATTACGAAGCATTTGTCTTAGGACATTTGGCAGTTGAAATTTTGCTTGAGGAAAACATACATCTTAACAATGTTGAGAAGCAGTTGTTGAGTTCCATGGAGTCCCTCAAGGTCTCTTCCAAGCCTCCGATTCTGTCACACTGAATATTTGAGTATTCATAGATGATTTAAGCATGAAGAAGTGAAAGGCAGCAGCAGGAAGCTTCCAGAATTCCTGGACACCTTATGGTAGGAGTTGTTGTTCTTCAGAGTTGAATGGGAAGTAGGAGTGTAGCTAAGGATTCTCTCCTTGGAACTCTTACAGTCAACAAATGTACCCCACTTGATGTGGGTTCCATCTCCTGAGATGATTTGCTGAAAAATGGACTGACTCGATGTTCACTTTTGCTTTTTGTTGCCTGTGATAAATGACAGGCCTAAAAACAATTTTTGAGAGACATTTTCATTTCATATGTAAAATTTTCATTTTATAGCTTATGTCCTCCATGAAAAAAGTCAGGGCAGGAACTCAGGCAGAAACCCTGAGGCAGCAAATAAAGCAGAGGCCATGGAGGAACACTGTTGACTTGTTTGCTCTCAATGGCTTGCTTAGGCTTCTTTGTCTTATCCAGGGCCACCTGCCCAAGGTGGCACGACCTCAGTATCCTCAGTATGCTCCGCCCTCTCCCATCCATCAGTAATCAAGGAAGTACTCCCATAACCTTCTCACCTGCCATCCTGTCAGAGTACACTTCCGTGACATTTAAGAGCATTCACATGACCAGCTTCATCTAGCTACAGCAATCTCCATCATCTTAGAGGCAAACTCAGAACAAATAAAACAGCGACTTGCTATTTTCCTCACTCCCAGTCCCTAGTAACCACTTTTTAAATTTGTATGTCTTTGAGTTTGGTTCTGTGCATCTCCTATCTGCTGGAATCAGACATTTGTTTGTCCATTGCTGTGTAGTCTATTTCACTGGGCATATTCTTTAAGTTAAGCTGAATTAAACTGTGCATTTGGATCGTTAAGACTGAGTAACATTTGATCATGTGTTTATTCCTATTTTATTAATTAGTTCATTCTTCAAAGAACATTTGAGTCATTCCAATCCTTTCACTATTATTCACTGGAGAATGGGCAGTGGATATTGCCATGGAGACACTTGCTTGTGTTCCTATTGGCATTGATTTGAGGATGTACCTTTTAACTTGTTGCCAATATACAGGGTTCTGATCTCTTCACATCTTCAGTAACAGTTATTTTCTACCTTTCAATAATGATAGCTACCACAGTGCCTGTTAACTGCTATCTCTTGGTAGGTTTAATTCTCATTTCTAATATTGCTGTTGAGTACTTTTTTCTTACTTCTTGGCTATCTGTATGTCTTCTTGACTTACAGAAAGGGCAAACTTGTCCTCAAACATAGCATTTACTTGACAGATACTTGGTAATTTTTCTGAAACTTTATTGCAGCCTCTTTAGGACATCTGAAATCATTTTTCTATTGAAACATTTGTCCTAGGGCTCACAGCAACTGGGTGCATTTATTTTTAGAGTGCAAATATCAGCTGGACCCAAAACTTACCAAAAATAGTGTTAAGATAATTTGACATTTTATTATAGCAAGAATAATTTTAAAATCTATCAATCTATCTGAAAGCTCTGATGATATATTTTATATTTATAATGTAGAACTAAAAGAATTAAAAGCCCATTTTACAAGTTACTTACATATGAGTTTAAACTATACATGATTTTTGCCCTGAAATATAAAGCAGTTATTTGCAAATATACCCTCACTTGAACTTTTGAATAATATAAACACAACATTCATTTTTTCCCAATAGTACAATTCCATTCAGATATCTAGGTTAGACAGTGGAATATTAGAGTCAAAGTTCCCCTCTAACTTATCTGCCTGTGATCTTTCCTGCCATTCAAACCGATTCCCCTCACTAACCTTATTGTTGCTACCAGACTTTATCCTTTAGGATAATTAATAGCTGCTAACTGATCTCCCTCTTTCTCCCTTCTTCTCCTTTTCCTTCTCCTTCCTTCTATTCCCCCTCCTTCCTCTATATCTTGTCCTCCAGTTCATTGGTATGCTACTGTTCATGAATTCTTTTTGAAGAAAACTACATAGTATAAATGCCCCTTCTCTGACTAGTGCATCTCTCCTGAGGTCCACAGACAATCATACAGAGCCATTTCACTCTAACTTTATGGATTTCTCTCATCAGCTCAGTTACTCCTCTATCTACCTCCTATCTCACCCAATATTCAGCCTATCTGGACCACTTATGGTTTCCTCCAAGTGACTCCCCTCCCCCACTGTCCTGGCTGGTCTCCACTTTCTGGATTGTGGGAGGGATATTAAAATTTTTTAGCATTTCTGTTGAGTACTTACTTCTGGAGAAAGGCCTTCTAAGCTCCTGCTGAGCTCACATTTATTCTTTTTTTAGTTACTGAATTATGCAACAAATTGTGGGGGTGTGGCCCCAGGGGAGTCTGGGAGGTCACTATTCATCAGGAGCATGCTGATATTTTGAAATTTAAATAACCATGGCCGCAAAATAGTGAAGGCACAGTCATTCCTTCTGATTGTGTGTTTTTCATAAAAGACTTGCGTAGAGCGGGAAGTTCTCCTTTTGTTGACTCTCCTTTCCACCATGGTTCTAGGTCAGGGGTTCTCAACCTTCCAGACGCTGCCACTCTACCTTACAGTTTCTCAGGTTGTGGTGACCCCCAACCATAAAATTATTTTCATTGCTATTTTATAACTGGAGTTTTGCTACTGTTCTGAGTTGGGATGTAAATATCTGCTATGCAGGAGATCTGCTATGCAACCCCTTGTGAAAGAGTTGTTTGGCCCCCAAAGGATCACACCCATTGTCCTAGAGCTTGAATCCAAGGCTTCACAGTGCTAGCTAGGCAGTGACTCCACCACTGAGCTACACCTCCAGCCCTGGTGTAGCTTGTGGACACCAGGGAACTATTGTCAGTCTGATGGAGCACCGAGACCTCTCTAATGTGTTTAAAAGCATTAACCAAGGAGCACTGGAAAATAAATCCATTTGCCTTGAAACTAGTGAAAAATAGTGCTGAATTGTGACATATCAGCTAACTAAAAATAAGACAAAATACAGGCCTAATAACTCACATAAATTTAAAAATCATTGCGAGTAAAAATTATATTTAAGAACTCTATAGAAAATGTTAGCATGGTGTAAAAATAACCATCGCTTCTGTTGGTGAGGTTTGTGCTCACACTTAAAGATGGGGGGGAGGAATGATACATTTCAACTACAGGGTAGTATAAAGAAAAAGTGTTAGTTTCCTTTCCCACATGTAAGAATCCTTTGAATTCTGTTGGGGATATTAGGCATGTGCAGCAAGTAGAGTACATGCCGAATTTGTGAGACCTTGGGATTAATCTCTCCCAGCATGCAAAGATTAAAAAAGAGTTCCCTACGTTCCATGCACATCTTGGCGGTTTGTCGATGCTGGCAGTCGTCCTCATTCAGGCTGTTAGAACAAATACTATAGGCTGGCTTACAGTGCAAGCATGCATTTCTTACTGTTCTGGATCTGAAATCCTAGAACAGAGCATCTGTGGGTGATGGCCCTTTCCTCACACAAACACTTGGTCCAAGTGTGCAGACCGAGGCCGGTCTTCCTGCATTCCCTCCTATTAGGTCACTGGCCCCATCTCTTGAGCCTCCTCTTTCTGACCTTGTCTAAACATAATCAACATGTAAAGCCCCTTCTCCGACTACCATCTTTTTAGTTAGTTGGGGCTTCAAGTGATGAAGATGGGGTACGCATAAGACTAGGTGGAGAACCATGGCATTGAGCCTCCCTTCAGTCAATCTCTCTTCAGCCAGCCCTTCTCACCATCCCATCCCATCCTGGGGAAGAATGTGGTGCTTTCCTGAGCATTTATAACCCTACAAAATTACCTTCGCTTTTGTTTATTTGTTTTTTTTTATCTAGTGGACCAGGAATCAGCAGGTGTTTTCTGAAAAGGTCCTGTGCTGGGAAAAATTTTAAGCTTTGGGATCCATGTGGTCTCTGTCACAGTTTCTCAATTCATCCAGAGACAATATGTAAATGAGCAGACATGGCTGGGTACCAAGAAGAATTTTATGGACATTGAAATTTATTTCAGATAATTTTCATGTGTCATAAAATGTGCTTTTATTTATTTATTTATTTATTTATTTATTTATTTTAAAAAAAAAATCAGCTATGTAAAAATGTAAAAATACATCTTTGCCAGGAGAGTACAAAAAAACCAGACCACTGGTTAGGCTCTGTGCAGATGGTAGTTTGTGAGCCTGTGTAGTAAATTCTAAGTTTCTTGAGGATGGGACTGTGAATATTTTTGTTTGTTTGTTTGTTCTAGCCGTGCTTTGGACTCATAGATGCTGTCTCTGTATTCTTCCAGAGACTGAATTGGACAGCAGATGAATTCCTCACTAGAAGTTAAGCTAAATTCAGATTTCCAATTTTAGACTAGCACAGTTTCATGGCTACCTCCTCTGGAATCTTTGTCTTCTCTAAGGGCCAGCCAATTGTTTCCTATGTTGAAGGCATGGCCATTCTACTTGTGTGCATATCAGCCTGATAGGAGTTGATATATTTCCCCTGAGTGGAATGTGCCTTAATGTGAGAACATTTAGGCTTTACATGTCTTTTAAATTTTATTTTTGAGATTTTTGTATATGAGTATTGTATTTACATCATTCTCACCTCTTTCAACTCTTCCTGTGTATCCCCCAGACCCATTCTCAAATTCATGGCCTCTTATTATTACACACACACACACACACACACGCACTCCCACATACATACAACACACACACATACACACACACCCACACCCACACACATGAATGCACACACTCCACAAATTTATAAATATAACTTGCTGAGTTCATTTGGTGTTACTCATATGTAATTTGGGTTGACCTCTTAGGATCAGCTAATCTATCAGGGGCCTTATTCCTGGAGAAAACTGCCTCTCAGCAATTATTAATTTCATGCAACTCTTCACTGATGGGGCCTTGGGAGAATTCCCCCAGCCATGCTGACATATTAGTTCCTGTTGCCATGTTCAAGTCTTATGTAGGTGACTATACTGTTGACATTTCCTGGCGTAGATTCCCTGTGTCATATAGAGGACAAAATCTTTCAGCCAACATCTTGTAATCTGGCTCTTAAAATCATTCCCTTTCCCTTTATGTGATGTTTCCAAAGTCTACGGAATAAGGGTTATGTCGTACACATATTATTTGGGGATGGGTTCCCTGCAGTCAGTCAGTCTCTGTATTTTGACCAGTTGTGGATTTTTGGTCTTGGCTGGTGCACAAAGAAGCTTTCTGGATGAGGAGTAGAGGTACACTTATCTGTGGGTCTAAGTATTTGCAATGTAGCTAGAAAATATTATTATTACTTGTGGGCTTGCTTTCAGATTCAGAGAGTTAGTCCATTATCATGGTGGGAAGGAGATAGACATGATCTGGGGCATCAGTTGAGATTCATAAGATACAGTCAGAGAGAGAGAGAGAGAGAGAGAGAGAGCTACTAGTCCTGGGTGGGCTTTTAAAATCTAAAGCCCATTCCCAGTGACACATTTCCTCCAACAAGACTTCCAATTCTTCCAATTCTTCTAACCCTTCTCAAATAGTTCCCCAATAGGGGATTAAGCGCGTAAATAGATATATGAGCCTATGGGGATTACTCTCATCCAAACCAAGACTGTGATTTAGGGAAATGGCAGAAGTAGGTTCTCTTTCAGGGTCTATCGTCTCACCACTGGTAGTGAACTAGATTTATGGTATTAAGCATGAATTTCCTCCTAGTGGACAAGCCTTAAATCCTGTTGGACTGCGGCTCATTTCCCCTAGGATGTAAGTGCCACTACTGTGCCTTTGAAGATATCTTGCTATTTAGTCATTGTTGTGTGTAGGCATCGCAGCTGGATAGGACAATTGGTTATTTTTCTCCCTTGGCAACTTGCATGTCTCTTTCCAGTATTACAAGAGCTACTCTAGGGAGAGGCTTGCAGGTAATTTCCAGCCCCATTTCTCCAAGTCTTATGTCCAAAATGTAGTATCTTGCAGGCAACCAAGGGCAATGGTAATAGCCTATATTATTACAGTTTAACTGCAGTTGTCATCATGAGAATCTTGGGTATTTCATTCATAAAGAGATGATTCCCTGTAGAGATTAATAAAACACTTAAAATCAAAGATAAATGAAAGATTTTTTTAATGATCTCTTTAAAGGAGCAACAGATTTACACCCCTGCAGGCATCTTAAGCAAGATGTTAATCACAACTCTAAAATAGCTACATTTTTAATGACAAACCAGGTCATGCCTTAATGACTAGTCATGCTTGCTTACCTATAAAATGCCAACTTGACTAAAATGCTGTAGCTTAAAATGCAAGAATGTATTGGCATGTTGCTCAAGGTCATGGATAAATTTTCTGTCTCATCAACCCATGTTCATTATCACGAAGCAATATTATCTGAAATGAAGTTTCACTTAGGGACATTTTAATAGCTGAAGTAAGCAAATCGTTGAATTTTGAAAACTCTTTTCAGAAGTCATTAAAAAATACATATGGGGGAGTTGGAGAGATGGCTCAGTGGCTAAGAGCACTGGCTGTTCTTCCAGAGGTTTTGAGTTCAATTCCCTGCCACCACATGGTGGCTCACAACCATCTATAATGAGATCTGATATTCTCTTTTGTCTGATGTCCTCTTTTGTCCTTTCAGGCATACATGAAAATGGTGCACTCATATACATAAATAAAAAATACATATGAATAATAAGATATGATAAGTTTAGTTTAGAGACAACTATAACATATGGAATATGCAAGCTTACATTCGCATGTGAGGAATTTTATTTTTTTAGGTGAACTTCATGTAATAATTTCATTTATCAAGAAGTGTATCTAATGTTTATCATGAAAAGCTCATTTCTGTTGGTTGGAGGAAGTTGCCTCTGGTAGAATATACACAGTTTTGTTTTTTTTAGGGAAGGGAGACATGAAATATACATGTAAGAGATACATGCAATATTACTCACATATGCCATGACCACAGGAGCACATACATAGTTACACACCTACACTCATACACAGGCACACATGGCCACACAGAGGCCCAGAGAGCTACACACAGAGATAACACACAAAGGCACACATGCATACTCCACACATGTCCACCTTGCCAAGCCTTTGCTCTTATCTTATTGCTGCCATACTCAGTGTGACCTGCTTTCATGAGTTGCTTGTGGCCTCAGTAGGTAATTATCCCTTGTTTAAAACTTTGCACACAGTGAATTACAAAAATGATTTTCCTTACCAATGCTTCTGTCATATTCCTACTATGCCCTGCAGATTCTATTTGAACTGCTATTTATTGGCACTGCTGGACTGTAGACCATTTCACTCAGGGATCTTGTAATCTAATATGTGTCCCTCCTAGATTATTTTTCTCTGCTAACACTATGGCTTTAGCTCTAAAACCCTATAAAGAAAATCTCATGCCCATCTGCTCAGAAGGTGGAAATATGTCTTTTCTTACTTCAGAGCTATAGCCTAAAGGTGGATCTACTCTGTACTTTGCTGAGGTGTTCTTTTTCTACTAACATGTGTTTGAAAACTGTGTATGTGTGTCAGTTGATCATCCTTTAAATAATGTTGGAGCCAGCAGGATGGCTCAGTGTGTAGAGGTATCTTACACCAAGCCTGAGGAGCCAAGTTCCATCTCTGGGACCAACATGGTGGTAGGAAAGGATTTATTCTTTCAAGTTGTCCTTTGAACCCCACACTCATGCCTTGGCATGCAATACCCCCACACATAAACATACTTACCAACACATGTGCAATAAAAATAAAAATATTAAACACAAAATATTAGTAACATTGATTGGTGCAATCTAATTTTTCCTTTGCAGAGGGTATATGTATTGTGCCATAGCCAATAACTGCTAAAAGGATGAGTTTAGAATTTTTTTTATTATACATAAACATTTAATATGTTGGTATATACCCAAGGTATATTCTTGGTAAATTTTGGTTATTTGCTTTGTTTTATTTTGTATTTTAAAGATCTCTGACAGCCTTTCATTGTTCATCAAATGAATTCTCACTTCATAAACCTGTGTTCCGAAGTCCTGTACCAGCTCCCCCTCAAACTGTGCCACAAATGGACAGAAATCTCAGCCACTTGCTGTATGGTGCTGGTGTCCATGGCTCATTCCTAGCTGGCCTATGGTTCATGTTTTGTCCTCTGCACACACTTCATCCACCTCTCTTCAGCTTTATCATTTCCCAAGGTCTTCCTTGTAGGTCTATTCTTGGCTCCTCTTTTCTGGTGTCGCGCCTCTTTGTTTTCATAGCATCGAGTCTGATGATCTTTGTGAAGTAAACAGCTGTTCTGGAGATGAGCCTGGAGGCATCAGAAGAGGCCGATGGCAGTGCCTGGAGAATACCTGTGGTGACTATTTGATGAATGCTATTTCAAATGCTATTTGGAAAGGAGCCATGCATATATGACTTCTTCCCTCTATCATTTTTTTTCTACTTTACTGAATGTGTTGGTTTTGTTTTGTTTCCACCTCTGACAAACTAGTCAAGGGAGAAACCATGTTCCAGTTTCTTATTCTCAAAGAGATTTGCAAAAGAAGTTAGGTACAATTCCAGAAATGGGTATAATATCCCATTTATTCTTACCCTCTTAGTCCTTTCACGTTGCTTCTGTCCCATCGCTTCAAAGCACATCTTTATTCTAACCATGCTGGTGACATTTCCTCCCCTCCTATCCCCTAACTTGGATCTCTCCATTTAGCTATGTTCACTTGAACTAAGTGTGTTGTGGCTCCATCCAGTAGTTTCATTCAGTACCATGTGCTGTTGCCTCTTTTATAACTTCAGGTATAGTGTATGATCTGTCATTGTATGTGATTAACTCCAAGAATAGACCAGTGTCACACTAAGGAAAGAAATACAAAGCACTCCCTCCTTAGAAACCATTTAACCAAGAACAAGTTTAGATTTGAACTGTCTACATTATGTTCCCTGTGTCTTCCTTCCTCCATCTGTCTATTGTATGAGTCTGAATCAGTCAATACCTGTCTGAAGGTTGTCTGTGAGTGTGTCTGTTTCGTCTCTGTGTGTCTGTGTTCTGTCTGTTTGTGTCTGTTTCATCTCTGTGTGTCTGTGTTCTGTCTGTCTGTGTCTGTGTCTTTAGTCACTGTGTCTCTGATCCTCACAAAGGGCTTCACTTTGAATTTATTGAACAGCACAGAAGCCAGCACAATTAGAAGGAATGGGACACATTACAGAAACTATTAACAGAGATTCTTACAGCAGACAAGTCACTGGCTCCAATCACTCTCAACCGACCACATAACAAACAACACTTTAGATAGTACTGTTAATTAAGCAGTATTTGAATGTTGTGGCATTCAACATTCACGGTGGCTTCTCATTTTAGAAGATGGCTTTTAACCTCTGTATTTGTTGTTTTCAGCAAATGATACACAAGCATTCTTCTGGGTCATGGGCCTGGAAAGAGTAAAAAGTTTAAGACTACAGCTATCGATTAACTTAGGTTGCAAAAGTTGCTCACATGGGGAATACAAGGCAAGTAGGTTGATTGTTACGTTGTTCTCTTAAAAGGTTAAACAAACAGACCGAGGACACTTGATCTCAAGGTGTATTATTAACTCTGGTTATGAGTTCCAGCCTCTTAGAATGTAGAAGATGTTTTTTTTAAATCACATTGCATCCACACACATGCTAACTTAACATATTTTCTATTATGAAAATGATTTCCACTAAGGTAAAGACCATAACAAATATATGCTTACCACACAGGTTCACCTACCAAGACTTTAATATGCTTATCTTTTATCACTTTTTAAATTTTATGGGCATGAATGTATTGTAAGCTTGTATGTTTGTGCACAATACTCATGCCTACTGCCTGTGGAGACCAGCAGAGGATGATGAATGCTCTAGAACTGGAATACCAGATGCTTGTGAGCTGCCACATGGGTGCTGAGGCTCAAACCTGGGTCCCCTGGAAGAGCAGTCAGTGCTCTTAACTGCTGAGCTCTCCCACCCCCTCCAATATGCTCATATTTTTAAAACATGTTTACCCTGATAATTTGCTGTATCGCATTCAATAAGCCCTGCCATTTTGTTCTTAAGCTTGTCTATTTATCATGCACTTAAGGATTCTGTTGTATTCAGCTTCGACTTTAATTATTCATTGCTAAAGACAGTGGATGTAAGAATAGAGATCAAAATTTAGCCAACATATCTAATAAAAGTTTTACATAGTTAGTGCACAAGTTACAATTTGTTAAACAAGCATTGCATAGAAATTGTTATTTCGGTTATATGGAATCACCCAAAAGTAGAAATTAATTATTTCATTTGTACTTTTCATAATTAAAATACGATTATGTGAGTCATTAATAGCCTTCTGGATTGTTACCAGGGAGAATTATCTCTTGAGAGCCTCTTATTTCCCCCTATACTGTTTCCTTTCTACACTGTCTTTATGTGTGCCCTTGAATGGATGGTCAGGGACATAAAAGCAATGGGAAACTTCCTGGTAGATAATAGTACTGCAGCAGAAAACCGGGGACCACATTGTGCCACTGAGCATGGCTGGCTTTTTGCTGGAATGGGACAGCTTTAAATACCATTAGCTTTAAATGTGTGTAAAAGGTTATCACTTTTGTACCTCTCATGAGTAACTCATCTCTTCTACAGGGTGTTGTTCACAAGTGAAATTCTCTAATTAATTTCCCCCTCCGTGCTTTGTTTTCTTTCTCCAGCTCTTGTAAATGTGAAACTCTGGGCCATTGATCGACAATGTTTTCAAACAATTATGATGAGAACAGGACTCATCAAGCACACCGAGTACATGGAATTTTTAAAAAGGTAGGACGCTTATTTTTTTCTTTCCATTTTGGAGACTTTGGTGTCTCTTTGAGATGCAGCTTTTTTGTGCCTTTATCTCAGTCTCAATTGCCTAATTCCCCCTTGTGATGATTCTGCTGCCGGTTCTCAGGATGTGGTTGTGTCACACATCCAAATTTTACCAAGTGTACTCAGACGCACAGAGTTTTCTCAGAGACACAAAGGAGAATTCAGTTGAGCAGGAAAGGATGTCTAGTTCCTTCTCATGATCTTCTAACTAATGTGCTTACCTCACTTCCTCTAAACAGACCACCGTACATCTCCTCACTGAGCTGTCACCTGTGGGTTTCCATAGGAAAGGTCACAGAGCTACGGAAGAGAAGTTCCACAGGGGCAGCTTCTTAGCCTTGAATCCTGAGTCATTCCCAAGTTAATTTATTCCCAGTTCCTTTTGTTACTTATAGGTTATTATGATAATCCAATATAGGATGAGGATTTTAAGAGGAAAATCTACTTCTCCTCTCTTAGACGCTCATACACATTCACCACCACTAAACGCTAACATATATCATTGAATAACTTTATTATTAAAAGGGACATCGACAATTCTAGTGACTTTAAACATACTTTGTCTTGCTTACAGTTTGTTTATATAGAAAAAGCTGGGGATGACTGAGGGGCTGAGCATGCTCGCTGCACAAGCCTGAGGTCATGAAGAAAAGCTAGGCGTGGCCATGCACATATCTGCAACCTCAGCATGGTGGGAGAGGGCAGAGACAGGCATAGGAGGTGGGAGAGGGCAGAGACAGGCATAGGATAGACATGCTGGCCAGCCGGTCTAACTAAAACGGTGAGACAGGTTTAGAGAGACATCCTGTTTCAAGAGTCTAAGGTGGAGGGGGATACGGAAGGACTCCTTACGTGCACACCTGCATGCACACCTCTTGCCTCACTGGCACGCATATGTGTACCCCCTCCACACACAAAACACTATGCATATACATCCACACTTATGCAATTTGTATTATTTTACATTTTGTCTCAATTGTTGAATAGCAATGTACAGATTATATGAAACAAAGAATGTACAATGAAGTTTCCTTTTTGAGGGCTAGAATATTAAACTTAGTTCTGCAGTTTCGCCTTTTGCAAATATGTGGTTAAAATGGAGCTAACAAGTCAAATTCATATTTTATTTCAGTGATACATCTTAACAGATCTCTATTGAGGTTTCTTAAGATGCAATTTTAATGTTCCTTACTTGGGTATTTCTGTTAATTAATTTTGTTTCTACCTCATCTTTTATACATTTTTCATTTCCACATGAAATCTTTTTGTTATATTCCTGCTGAAGGGACAATAAAATTCTAATTTGATATCATGAAATAATATATTAAAATAGCTCAATGTCAGCAGGGTGTTTTCTATTCCCCTCGGTGTGATTAGACAAGGAGAGGTGGAAAAATAAATTTCTTTTGAAGTTCAGTATAGTTTGAAAGGAAATTAAATTTTTGAGGTACCATAGTTACGTGGAAGGATATGTACATGTTCAATGGTGTGTGTGTGTGTGTGTGTGTGTGTGTGTGTTGAGAAACAGAGAATGCATATTCATTTAAAGTCATAAAGTGCGACACTATTGAACTGATAGCACTCTAATAAAAACTTCACTTGATAATTAATGAAATGCTTGTGTAGGGACTGGAGTTTGTCATTTTTCTGGAATATCTCAGCTTGAGTCCTTAACATGTTGATTTTAGCTTCCATGGATTTGTAATCTCAAGGAATGGGCCAAGCGGCAACCAAATGCTCTTTCAGACAATGCTAGGGAGATCTTTTCTACTAACATTGTTTTTGAGGATGGAGGGGTGTGCGTACGCGTGCGCGTGTGCGTGCATGTGTGTGTGCGTGTGCGTGTGTGTGTGTGTGTGTGTGTATGTGTGTGTGTAATCAGAGCTACCCTAGTTTTATAATGTGTTTTGACCTTCTGAATATTAATGGCTCTCTAGAGTGAGTGATTTTTGTTATTGTCGGTTAGTTAGCTTAAGGCAAGCTGAATTGACATAGAATAAGAGAGAGGGGGGCCCTACTAACTTTGATGTCACTTTGCATTCCGCCACAAACAAGCTCATACTGTATGCTAAATGGCACAGTGCTGCTGAGAACCTAGAGAGTTGGCAAAGTGCCCATCCATGTGTGCCTTAATCTTCTAAAACTGTGACCATGATTTAGTGGCTCCATCTCTACAGCCCTTTGGTAGCTCACAGCTAGTGTTAGATTATTCATAGTCTCATTGGTTGGATGTTCTAGGCTTTTCTCCAGCAATAGCTGGCTAGTTTTCTCAGCAGGGGCTCCTGAGATACAGCACTGAATGATTCCCTGTGACTTTGAACCTGTCCTAAGCTCCCTACAGCATGATCATTTGTCTTTCCTCCATGTTGTCATTTGTTAAGCCTTTTTTCTTCTTTTGAATCCAATGAAAGGCTCAGTCTCCCACGAATGCTGATCTCAACCATGAAACTGTCTTCCTTTGCTCTCTGGACTTTCACTTCTACTACACCTTTGACTGACCACTTTCTCTGATTATGATTCTGTTTGCACTCTTATTCCTACTTCTAAGCTGCAAACTTTTTAGTGCAAGGACAATTTCTTAGGAATTTTATTGTTTTCCTTTGGCACAAGATATATTACTTTGTAGGTAGTTTACATGCCATCACACACTTTTCAAGGTTCACTGCAAACGTTAATACAGGCTCTCATCTTTCGAAAATTGTTTAAAATCTCATGATGAGAGTCTAGTATTAAATCAAGAATAGTTTCCTAATGAGTGCAAGTCCTTTGCTACGGTGCAGGGCACATGCCCATGAAGTTCAAATAGTGAAGAACATTTATTCTTCTCACATATTACCAGGATAATTACATTACCAGGATAATTATTCTTTGCGCCATTGATTTTTTTGAGGCTTTAAAAAAATGCCATAACAGGGCTAGAGAATAGTTCAGCAGTTACGAGCACTGGCTGCTTTTCTAGAGGACATAAGTTCAATTTCACAAACCCATATGGTACCTTACAAACAAACATCTGTGACGCCAGTCTCAGGGGAGTTGACTCCCTCTTCTGGCCTCTGCAGGCACTGCACTCGTGTGGTGCCCGGATGTACATTCAGGCAAAACATTCATACATATAAAATAAAAGTAAGTTCACGTAGAAGTGGGGTTAGGGGACACATAACAACACTGAAGGGAAATGATTAAAATATTGCCAAAACTCAGAATTTCAAAATCAATTAAAATTTTTGCTATGAATTTAAACCATTTATTGCCCTATTTGTTATTTTAAAGCACAGTTACTTGCCACTAATTTGTACAATATAAAACAAAGTTTTGCATGGTCAAGTCAATCAACATTTTCTTTATGACTTCATGTTTAGAAAGACTTACCTAGCTTAGTATTATAAAAAGACCAACTATTTTAATGTTCTCTTTAATGCTCTCTGGCCGGTGTAGAGGTATATTTCTCTGTGCCTGCTAAATAAAACTTTGATCTGAATATTTCTGCTGTAGATAAAGAGGCAAAGCGATTGTGACAGTTCTTGAAAAAAGCTCTAGGAAATGATAGCACACTAATATTATATAATAATATGATAATTCTCAGTGGGAATCTCATTTTATGTTCTAGAACCTTTAGAAGAGGGGGAACATCAGAAGTGGCTGGGTTGAAAGGGAGTCAGTCTGTGCCAGGATTATCTCCCTTTGTCATTCACCATCCTGTTTTCCTAAATAAGCACATATGTTTTGAGACAAGCAAGAAAACAAGTCTCTCCTCAAGTAGAATACGAAGTAGTTTGTTCTGAGCCAAATATGAGTGACCATGACACAGAAACACAGTTAAGGTGGTCCAAGGCTAGGCCTGATGGGTGGCATACTTGTTTAATCTGAATACTCAGGTAGATCCAGGAAGATAGTGAGATCCTGCCTCAAAAACAAACAAACAAACAAACAAAAAACAATAGTAAGTTTGTCCTAAAGGCCGTGTATAGGAGAATGCCAAGGAGGGAAGATGAGAGTGGGTGGGTTTGTGGGTGGGGGAATACCCCCATAGAGGCAGGGGGAGGGGAAGGGGATAGGGAGGTTCCAAAGGGGAGATCTGGAAAGGGGGAAACATTTGAGATGTAAATAAAGTATCAAAAAACATAATTAATAAATGAAAATGAAATTCTAAAACAAAAATAAGACCATGGTCTTATTTTGGAAAACTTGTTTTGACAACATTGGAAAAGTTGTCATAAGTTTTTGATTTTCCAGTTGTAGAACGAGAAAGCCATCAATCAAACCACTTTTCAAATACATTGGTAGAAACCCCAGCGAGGAGGGTTACAGCAGTTCGAGGGTATTCTGGAACACTCTAGCTGTGAATGTCAGCCTTGTAGAATCTTTACCACAGGTATAGAATTATCTTTGATAATTTCAGTCCACACTAGGCACATACAGGTAAATAGCTAGTAGTTCTACCAGCAGAGAATGCTACTTTTTCTTTCTTTTTGTCAAAGTTGGGTTTTATTTTGATATCCGTGTATTTGTCCATTTTGTAACTGTCATTAAGACAGCCTGGTCCTCTCTTTGCTGTTCAACACCACACTAGACTGTGATTCTGGATCTTTATTTAGTTATTTCTAGTCTGCCTGTGTTACATATTCCCTGATGTAAACACAGATGTTACTATGCAAGCATAACACAAAGTAAGTCAAATAAAGTAACTAACAAGGGAATAAAAATAGCTCAAGGGGCGGTGCTAGGGAGCATGGCAGGATGGCTGTCAGTCAAACACTATTTTTGCCTTTGCTATGACTTCTGGAAAATGACCCAAATGGCTGCCATATTTAATTTAAACTGTTTCTCTCTGAGCATATCTCTGGTGCTACTCTTGGAACATTAGGATATAATTCTGTTACCAGTGGGATCTGGTGATATGAACCAAAAATTTCTTTTAGCTCCAAATATGGTGGTTTGATGATGGTGGTGATGAACCACAGTTTATGATGGTCAAGATGATATGATGATGATGGTGATGATGATGATGATGATGTGGTAGTGATGGACCATGGTTTATGAT
>JADRCH010000254.1:2292224-2316545 GCA_019843965.1 Rhynchomys soricoides
TGATGATGATGATGATGATGATGATGTGGTAGTGATGGACCATGGTTCATGATGATGATGTGGAGATGTACAATAGTTGTTGTTGATGATGATGATGGACAATGGTGGTGGTGGACCACAGTTTGATGATGATGATGATGGTAGTAGACCGTGGCTTATGTTACTTGCTTCACTGACAAAACAGAGATACAGGAGGGACTTCGAAATGTTTCTTTTTCGTTGAGAGAATAATTTTGTATGAAAGATAGGCACACATCATCCTCGTACACAAAACTTTTCCATAATTTTCTATTACTCAAAAAGAAAGTCACTATGGTCTATCTTTTCCCCAAGACCCTGACTCCCAACTGCCCCCCCCCATTACTCTCCCTGTCTTCTCCTTTCTCACTCTCTTACTGCTTCAGTCATATGGTCTTCTGTTTTCTGTATTCCTTCTCAGTGCACATTGTCCTCTGCCTTTAAGAGGAAATTTTACAATGCAGTCTACGAGGAAATCAGCACATCAGATACAACTACTATGGATGAAAATTGGCCCTGGAATTCCTCAGGATAGTCATATCTCTCTGATTTCTCTTCTCTGGCATTAGACTGGACATATCTCCTCTGAATGTAGCGTGGGCACCTCCTATCTGAAGCAGAGTTGCTGGCATGATCTACAGAAGAGCTTGTCCCACAGACATGGCAGTGATATAAGCAGAATAAGCTAGGTGTGGTAGATTATGTAATTCCAGAATTTGGGAGTCAGAGTCATGAGTTTGAGGTCAATCAGGTCCACACGGTGAGAACCTGCCTCAGAAATCCAAAAAGAAAACCAAAAAGGAAGGAAGACCACAAAATACAAACTTATAAAACAGGCCAATGCAGTGATAGCCAAGTCATTAGCAAAATAATGAAGTTATTCTGGAAGGGGGAGAGAGGGTCATCAGATGATCAGCAGAGTTATAGCCAGTACTCCATCTTGGTCCAGCTGTTGTTTCAAGGGCCAATAGAATAAGTTTGATGAGGAAGGTTGGCTGGGGCTGGAGTTTCTTTAATGGTGCACTTGCAAACCCAGCTTCCAATTTATTTTTTATTTTTTTCATACTTTATTTACATTTCAAATGTTTCCCCCTTTCCAGATCTCCCGTTTGGAACCTCCCCATTCCACCCCCTTCCCCTGCCACTATGAGGGTATTCCCCCACCCACCCACCCACGCAATCTTGTCTTCCCTCCTTGCCATTCTCCTATACTGAGGCATCTAACACCCTCAGGCCTAAGGGCCTCTGCTCCCCCTGATGTCCAACAAGACCCTCCTCTGCTGCATATGTGGCCAGCACCATGGGTCCCTCTATGTGTGTTCTTTTGTTGGTGATTCAGTCTCTGTGAGTGTCGAGGGGTCAGGCCAGTTGCCACTGTTGCTCCCTCCCTGGGGCTGCAAACTCCCTCAGCTCCTTCAGTCCCTTCTCCAACTTCTCCATTTCGGACCTCACACTCAGCCCTATGGTTCCCAGCTTCCAATTTAAGGAAGAGGATTTGCCTGGCGGAGAGTCACCCATAATTCTGTAAGCAACCTCAATAAACTCAGTGGTTCACCATCCTGGACTTGAATGGAATACTTTGGATCGTTAGTGTCCTATCTGGGACAAATAGACACTACTTTATACTTCCATGGGACATGTAAATTGAATATTATTAACTGTCAAGGTTCACATGTTATGTTAACTAGACAGAGTGTTGTGTAGTCTGGGACCTTTGAAGGATACAGGTAAGTTTTTGGCTTTGCATTCACTTTCTAACCATTAAGAACATTGTAGGTGTTTTTGAAATTTATGACTGTGATACTTATGGTCTAGCCTTTTCCAGGAACCTCTGGATCCTGGGAAATAACTTATAACCAGAGCTAATGGTCCAGTATGAGAGCCTTTGCAGTATTGCATGCAAGCTGTCAAGAGAATGAGAGAGCCTTGGGGAAACCCCTAGTGCTAAATAGTACTTCTGCCTTCTATAGTTTCCCTACTAATAAAAAGTTGGATTTTGGTACTCTGTAAAGTTTCCCTCTTCCTTATCTTCATCACAAAGAAGTAAACTTCAAGGCTACTTTGTTCTTCCCACTCATTCTGTGAAACGATAATGTTTGCATATACATTTACTATATGAGCAATTTGTATATGCATTGGAAAGGTGGGCTTATTATTTCTAGGTACTATGTGTAATATCATTATTGAGATTTCACTGGATATCATAATATTCATGATGAGGAATAAAACTAGCATTTTGAGACCTTCTACCTGTAGCCTACAGCTAAGCCCAAACCTCTCAAAACCTCTCTAAAACTGCTATGCTTTGTCATCTCCTAGCTTCTGTCATGCCTGTCACTGGCAGAAGACACAATTTTACTCCTGTGATCTGATTGACTAATAAGAATCAAATGACTTTTAATTAAGAAAAATTTACAGTATAATTTAATCTTTCCATATACTTTGTAGATGAACCGATAGATCTTGAGCCAAAGCTGCTTTACTTAAAGAAGCAGGTTAGACAGGTATGTGGGTTGGTGAATTCAAGTCACCTGGGTATTCCATCGTATCTGTTCTCAGGTTTAGTTTGTTTTCTAATGAAATCTTCTCACTATAGGAAATGAAACAATGATGGACTAATGGTGTTTTCTTTCTTCAGAGAGGAAACTTTTACTATTAATTTAGTCTTATGTAGGCTTTATATTCCTTCTGTCTCTACATTCACTCTTCTATTTGAAATCTATCACAAGTTTTTCCTCATATCCAATTTTAAAAGCTAAAAACATATTTTCTTATCAAAACTCTTATAGGCTGCCTTGTCATCCATCTATCCATTCACTCATCTGTCAATCCATCTGTCCATCTATCCCACCCACCCTCCCAATCACCCATCTGTTTGTCTGTCCATCCACCCATCCATCCATCCATCCATCCATCCATCCATCCATCATCCATCCATCATCCATCTATCATCCATCCATCTATATGTCCATATATCCATCTTTATTGAGACAGGATATTACTATGTAGCTCTGGCTAGAACTTACTGTGTAGACCAGGTTTGGCCTTGAACTCACAGAGACTCACCTCCTGAGTGCTAGAATTAAGATGAGTGCTACTCACTTTGTTTCCAATACTGTTATTTTGCATCTTATTTGAACAGGTATAGCCAGGGATAAAACAGTAATAGGAAGTCACTCATCTTACTGATGGGAGAACTGAGCCTGTGACTATGACAGTTGCTCAATGTCACCTCGAAGAAAGTCTGAAATTTAGCTATCCCAGAATGCCAAGTATCTTTTGTTCCAAATCTCCAGAGTAAAATCCTCTCCAGTTTTGATTGACTAAGCATATGCTCCACTGTTACACAATTCTTGTAGAATGTTCTTTAAGACTCTTGTTAAAGTTGTCATAACCTCCATGAAAACAGAAAATAACCATACACAGTTGCCTACGTACCTCAATTTTAAATGACAGGTGTGAGGTTAGGTTAAGGAAATGTGCATATTTTTATTATTTTTTTGAAACTGTCTCACTATATATTCTACATTGCCCTAGAACTCACTATGTATCCCTACCTGACCTCTAACTCAAAATCTGTCTGTCTCAGCATCCTGAGAGAGGGTGGGAAGGAGGAAAAGAGGGAAGGGAAGTAGGACAGGATTATAGAAATGGTGGGGTGAAATTTTGTTACTTTATTTATTTATTTAAGTTGCTTGAAACAGGGTCTCTATGTAGCCCTGACTGTCCTGGAACTCACTATGTAGCCCGGGCTGGCCTTGAACTTAGATTGATCTACCTGCCTCAGACTTCCTAGCGCTGAGATTAAAGGCCACCATGCTCAGTTTGAATGTGTGCATTTTAACAAGTTTTTCTAAATTAAGTTATGCTGCCTGGGGAATCACAACGTAAAACATAACATGACATATCGTAAGTTTTCTTTTGACTTACTGATAGGAAGGATGTCTGGGTTGAAATCATGGTTTTGCCAATCATAGGTTTGTAATTTTTGCAGAGTATCTTTAAAGTTAGGCTTAGTGATAAAAACCCTTCACAAGGGATCAACAAGGGATCAAAATTAGGGTAAGTAAAACAATAATAAATTCAGCATCTGCCAAGCAATGTCTAAAATATTTCACATGTATTAGTTCACTTAACTCCCAACAGAATTCTATAAAATAAGCATGTTTATTTCCATTTTACAGATGAGAATAATGAGGCTCTCAGAGATGAGCAAAGTTACATAGCTAGTATCCCAGATGCTCAGTGACTGTTGGATGTTGAGATATCACTTCCCTTTCAGCAAACTGACATGGATTCTGCCTGAGATTTCCCCAGCGTGCTGACCTTGTCTTTGCAATGCCTCAGTTTCCATTCTCCGTTTTTTTCTATAGCAGTGCTCTTCTGCTGAATATCAGCATTATTTTTCTTCTTGTACCCTTATGCTCCCAGAATATGTTTTCAGAAATAAATGTTCAACATCAGCACGAGCACGATTGCTTTAACTGATATTTAACACAGCGATGTCTTACACCCACGTAAGCTGGATGGAGAAATCGCCTGTAGTTTGTAGTCCGTGTCCTGAAGCTAAGCAGGCATTGGGATTTCTAACGTTGATATTAAGAGACTAATGCTTTGGTGCAAGTGTCTTCCTTTCATGCCTGGTTTCACTCTCCTGATGATGACTTCCTGAAGCTTAGGCTGAGTTCTCCTCTGGCTTAGGGTGGGTCCTACAGATCTTTGAAGGCATGTATAGAGTATTTTAGAAGAAAAAGATTCTACTGTGGGATACAAGTGAGGGGATAGCTGTACCTGGGAGAGACCATAGTCTGGACAATCAATATCATGAAACTCTGTCCTCTAGACTTCTCAATAATTTGCAGAAAAAAACCTGTAAAACTATAGTGCATATGACAGCAGCTTTAGGAATTCTAGTCTTCTCTAGTTTTAAAGAATGCGCGGCAGGCCCGTTAAGCATTTAAGCTTTGAGCTTTAATGAAGCTTTACTTGAAGACACAGAGCCCTCCTTAGAATAAGCTTGACAAAACCGGAGTGCTTCTAATTTGAAGGGAAAGAAAGTGAAGAATAAAGAAAGAGATGCAGCCGCCCCTCCTTTCCAAGCATGGCTGCTTAAAGACTGTGTTGTCATTTCAGATCTGTTCTCATTAAACATGCCACGAGCAGCAGATAAATAGAAGAGTGGCCATTAATCTCATGTTGTCATCCACCATTTGCACAAATGTCTCAATAGTGATGCCTTATAAAAAGGCGAGGCAGTGTGATCTCAGAGATTTGCACAATTATCTGCTTGTTTTTTAAAAAAAGTTCATCAACCCATATTATGTATAGATATTGCCACCTCCACATATTTTATAAATTCCCCAAATAATGAACAGTTAAGATTTATTGTTTTGTGGCTATAATGAATGTCATAGTTGAGGAGATCCTATTTAGTCCAGAGGAAGGCAGTGCCCAGATAAGGGACATAACATATTGGCCCCCCTGATTTTACCGAGCTGAGTCTCTCTAGGAGCTATAGGTTAATTTCTCACCATATCCTTTAGGATATGTGCTTGACACTCCGGGATCTAAAAAGCTACTCTATGTGATAAAGGAGTTTAATATTCTCCCATCTTGTTGTTGCTTTGAGTCTGTGGTGGGGCTTACCTCATTTCTATATCATCCATAAAGTGCCTGTCTGTGCTCCTATTTTGTGAAGCATTTTACACACAAAGGATAAAGAAGCTGCCCCCAAGTGCTTTGTAAAACAAAATCTCTTCTGTGTGAATATATTTAGAAACAACAGGTTATTGGGGGCAATTAAAAAGGCTAGTCTCTTAGGTTGAAATGTGCAGATTTTACCTCTACTATACAGAATTCTTAACCCTCAATGTTGTTGAGAAATCTGGGAGAGAATCAGGATGGGATGAGAAGAGGCTGCTGAGGGAGAAGAGCGTGAATCTAAGATTCATTAGACGTGAAAGCAGCCTAGCTGGTAAATCTTAGCTGTCTTGGATTAGGGAGTCTTTATTAGAAGCACAATTAGGTATTGAACATGTGGGGCAAGCACTGCAGGTTGTGATTTGGTTTGGTTTTGCTAGAAATAGAATTAACATGGTTTAGTACTCTGGTTTCTCTGAGGTGAATTCCCAAAGCAGAGTTTAAGATCCTGTTATCTCTGTGGGTTGAGGCTCTCTGAGTTAGGCAGTCTGGCTCTCTGCCTCTCTGCCAGTGGTGGGAGCAGGGGACCACATGCATTAGAGAAGTGCAGGCCTGCTGCTTTTTCACAGATCTCTGTGCCGAGTTGTGAATACTGCACTCAGCAGTGAAGGAAGGAGGTCAGTGACAGAACAAAACGGGCTCGCCTGTCCCTTCTCCACATCATGTCATTTTGACCAAACCGTTTGAGGATGCTGGTCTGTCTGCTTTGCTTAGGACATAGTTGGAGTCATATCGGTAGTCATTCCTCAAGTACCACACAACTCAATTAAAATGAGAACTAGTCTCATATGCCTTGTTCTGTAAATTATATGAGACTGACTTCCTGGAACGGAGCTGTATCAGAGGGAGATCAAGCGTACTACTTATAATTTTATTTTTTTAAAATGGAATTAAGACAAGCATTGCTTTGTATATAAAAATGATAAAAAATGTCTGAATATAAATTAGTAGACATCCCAGTACATTGCTAGCGTCATTTTTTGGTGCATTTCAACTATTGAAAAAGTTTCTAGTATTGAATTTTGGAATCAGTGTCTAATAAAAACACAGGCGCACTTGCACATGCGTGCCTAAATGCAAGAGCACACACACATGCACACATGCACACATGTACACATACATAAATTTATCGCTCCATATATAAAATGAAATTTTAAGAAATAAGGGGAAGGAATTGTTATTTTTAATCAATTTATTTATTGACTTTACAATTCCATATCAGCCCTTCCTCTCCTCACAGTAACCCCCCCATCTCCTCTTCTCTTGAGGGGAAGCCTCCCTGTGGGTGTCACCCTTCTCAACCACCCCTAGGGGAAGGAATTATTTCTTCTAGATTATCCTACTAGTCATGTCATGTTTAAACTTTACTTTTTGCATGCACATTAAATAACAGGGTATTTGTGCTGAACTCTAGAAGGATGCCAATTAAGCAACACAACTTCTGCTATGCTTATAAATACAGGAAATGTAAAATTATTCAGCACTTTCTAAGGATTTTAATAAGTTCTGTTTTTTCAGAATTTACTGGATGTAGTCCAATGGGTAAATACCGCATTTTGTGTTTGCACAAATGTACTTGAGGCCTGGCCTGTTGCATAAACAAAGATAAGTAAGAGTTGCCTGGGAAGATGGATTTGCTTGCTTTATTTTTTTTTAAAAGAAATTAAATGCACAGATAGGTTCAGTATGAACAGAGCCAAGAGTGAAGCAATACAGGAGAGTCATTAGACGTTAAGGAAGGACTTGGGCCTGTGAGCAGGGTCAGTGGGCAAAGGCGCTGGCTGCAGTGACCAGTGACCAGAATTCTATCACCAGGACCCATGTAGTAGAAGGAGAGGCCTAACTCCTTCATGTTGTCCTCTGAAATTGAAACATGTACCATGGCAAGTGAACACACACATACACAAACACACACACACACACACACACACACACACACACAGGAGAGAGAGAGTGCGCGAGCGCGAGAGAGAGACAGAGAGAGAGAGAAAAACAGAGACAGAAACAGAGACAGAGACAGAGAGAATGCACTAAAAAATAAAAATTCAAGGACTATAATTCAAACACTTAAAAATTCCTTCAAGTGTGAATAGTCTGAGTATATTTAATATAGTCTGTATGTAGTCTTCTTTTGCCGTTGAACTTAGGCGCCATGGGCACAGAGACTTGGTTTAGGATCTTCGGTGATTTTTGTCTTCTTTCCTTACCTTTCCATGCTTTCATTGTCTCAATTCACATTCTGATCTTGTCTGTGTGAAACTTGAAAGCAACACCCCAGCTCTGCCTCACAAATGAGTCAAAAGGCAGTCAGACACTACATAGAAAGGTTTGCTGAAATAGTATTTGAGTCAGGTAATACTAGTTTGTTTATATTTTTAAGTAATATTTTTGTTAGCATGCAAGTAAATAGTTTTGTTGTGACATTTTTAGACATAGCTATCACACACTTTTCTTATTTTTTTCTCCAACTGCTATTCTTGTCTGACCTATTTTCTTTCATCACATACACATAACAGACATATACACATATGTACACCCTTACACACATGTACATAAACACAAATATGCACATATATACATGCACACATATGTATATACACATATATACATACAGACATTATCACATATTCACATATGCATATATGAACATATGCAGTATATTTATATACACATGCATATAAGCACATATACACATATACACTTAAATATGCACATATAAGCACATGTATACACAATCACATGTACACACATGAACACACATGTGCACACACGATTACTTGCTCTTGTCTTCTCTTTAGGACTCTCTTTTCTCTCTCATAGCTGTTTCTTTTCCTTTCCTGTACATATGATAACTAAATTTGTATGTAATATATTTTATGTAAAATTTTCATCTAGAGTCTGCATTGGCAAGAAAACATGAAATGAAATATTTGTCTGAGTCTGGCTTACTCACTTAGCATAATGATTTCCAGTTTAATCCATTTTATTGCAAATGTTATAATTCCATTCTTCCTTACAGCTAAATAAAATTCCATTTTGTGTTTGTACTGCCTTCGCTTTAGCCATTTGTCTTTCAGTAGACATCTAGGCTGGTGGATCTGTTGGCTATTGTGAGTAAGTGTACAAATGGTCATGTGTCTGTATATTGTACTGACTGGACCCTTTGGCATAAACCTAGAAGTGATATACCTGGGCCATATGGTAATTCCATTTTTGTTTTTCTCTGGTATCATCATACCATTTTCCATAGTGTCTGTACAAGATCACATTTCCCCTAGCAATGAAGAAAAGTTCCTTCTTCCCTACATCCATTTGTCAGTCTCTGTTTCCTTGATGACATGGATAGCCATTCTGCCTGGGGTAAGGCAGAATTACCAAGAATGGTTTAATTTTTATTTACCGATGGCTAAGAATAGTGTACACCTTTTGAAGTATTTGTTGACCATTTGTCTTTCTGCTTTGGAAAACTGGCTTTTGAATTCACCATCCCATTTATTCCAAAAGCCTACTGATAATGCTTATCTTGGTCTCACCTGGATTGTTTTTTGTCTTGCTGCCACCAAAATCTGTCAATTTGGCCTGACCACAGTTAATGGAAGCCAAGTGTAAAATGACAGCCTGAGGTGTGGCTCAAGGAGGACAAGAGTAATCAAGTGGAGTGAGTGACCCTGTAGTTGGACAGAATGTTGGAGAAGCCTGAAGAGCAACTGGGGGCTAAGTCATTCAAGTCACACAGGCACATGGTGACAGATTAGTGTGTATGTAAAGAGCAGAGTCTGTGCTTAAAACAGAATCAAGGAATGAGCCATGCTGAAAAGCATGTTACTTCAGATTTAGATGTATCAAGACAATGCATCGCTTGAGGAAAGCTACAGACCAGCTCTGTGCCATCTTTAAGAATTGATATTATAATCATGGCAGTGGAAGCAGAGACGATGCGTTGCGTTGGTCTCAAATAGCTTTCCACAGAAAGAATGAATGTTTCCCTAAACCATTACTATTTTTATTCATGATTGTGTGTGTGTGTGTGTGTGTGTGTGTGTGTGTGTGCATATGTACATGCATGTGTGTTTGTGTGTGTTGGAGTGGGGGTGTGTGCATCCATGTTCACACATGTCAAGGCCACACATTGTTGTCAAATGTAATCTTCTGTTGCTCTCCATTTATTTGTTTGCTTGTTTGTTTGTTTTTGAGCTGAGGTCTCTCACTGAACCTAGAGATCACTGTTTTTCCAGACAGGCTGGCCAGCAAGTCCTTGGTATTCTGTCTTCCCCTGTCTAGTGCTGCTGCGTCCACATTTTTTGGTGCTCCTAGTCCAGGCCCTCATGTTTATTCAGCAAGCACTTTATTCAACCAGTTATCTCTCCTTTCCTATTTTTAATGATTAAAAATTAATTGAAAATTTTTCTCACAAAATTTCCTGAAATTGGAGCAGAAGAGATGTCTTAGTGGATTAGAGCACTTGTTGCTCTTGCAGAGGACCAAAGTTCAATTCCCACCACCCACATGTTCACTCACAACCATCTGTAATTCCAGTCCCAGGGGATCTGACACCTACTCTGGTCCCTTTGGGCACCTAGCACTCTCTTGGTAACCATACATACTTGCAGGCAAAACATACATATAAAATAAAATGAATCTAATTTTTTTCTGAAATCAAAAAATAAAAATTATTGTGATGCCATATTCCAAAGATATTTATTGATATCCATTTGATGATTTTACCTATAGCATTTTCTTTTTCTATACATTTACATAATAATCTTACTGTTGTATATACATTTTAAAATGCTGCTGCTAATTTAGCATTGCGCCCTTCCGTTAAAGTTTTATGAACTCTTTTTTGTCTGCCTTTGCTGTCATGTTCTATTTTTCTACCTGATTTTGAGGACCTCTGGTCCCTCTGACAGCAGGGGATGGGGTAGAAGGAATCAGAATGTATTAGAATGAGAGACTGCACAGCCTAGCTGTGTTCATTCATGTTCGCTCACTGTGGATGTGGAGCAAGGACTAACCGGATTATTCTCAGAGAGTGGGGACAGTGTTGGGAGAAAATCGTGGAAGAAACTGAGACCGACTTGAGCTTTTAAAAGGAAAATCTGTGGTTTGGTCATAAGCATAATGTCTTGGTGCTTACATGGTCATGAAGAGGGAGTCTACTGGTCCTTTGTAGTTCTGATGAGAAAAGATAAAAGTTGAACATTTCTAATTTGGCTAAATTGGAAATAATTTATTTTTACAACCCTTATATACTGATGTGAACATTATCCAGTCAAGACAGCAGAGCTGCCCAGGTCTTTAGAAAGCCCCCAGGCCTATGCCCAGTTAATCCCCTCTTTTAGGGGTAGCCAGTGTTCTGAATTCTACCCCTGGAGACTAGTATTATCTGTTTCAAGTCAAGTTAATCTAGTTGTTCAGCATGTACTGTCCCTGGTTGACTTTGCTCAGTTTTATATCTTGAGGAGTTACCTCCCTTACTGGGTATATGGATAGCTCACTTTTCGTTACCTTGCTGCATTCCATGAACTTAAGATCTCAACTTCCTTCATCCATTTCCCTAACAAGCACACTGGCTTGGGCCCAGATTGGGTGTTTTCCAGTCTTGTAGGATTTTATAAAATGATTGGAAATGACTTTGAGCAGTCTTTTAGTGAGTTTCTGCTTTGATTTCTCTTAAATGTACACTTCAAAACAAAAAGTCTGGGTCACAGTGGAGGCATACATTTAGTTTTTACAGATATATCATATTATATTTCCCAGTGGATGAACCAGTTTATACTACTACCAAATTATGGAAGAGATATGTTTTAAATTATCACCAATATTAGTCACTGGGAACATTCTTAAGCTTATCTGGCTGAAACATCTTAACAAAATGCAATTCACAAAGCCTAAATGTTTCTTGCATATAATTCATTAATGCATTTTAAAACAATATTATCAAAATATTACATATAATTATTAATTAAACATATTAACTATATATATTAATTAATTTTAAAAAGAAATATTTTTCTTAATTAATGGATCCATGCATTCTTTTAAAAAGATAGGACATTAGGTACTTTGAGAGCCCAGAAGAAAATCCATATATTTCTGGTCTTCTACAAAGCAGCCAAGTGACCTAAAGTACAAAGGAGATTATCATCAAACAAATGACTTTTGAAAAACTTAATATTCACATAGGTAGGCAGAAAACTGGATCATCATTACACACCTTATACAAATTAAACTCAAAATAAGTTAAAGACTTGAAGGTAAAACCCCAAATCCATAAAACTTCTAGATGGAAAACATAAGGGAAATGTTATTTAATATCAGTATGGACAGATAATTTTTTTCACAAAAGACTCCAAATGCATAGGCAAGATTAGACATATGGGAGTAAATCAAGCTCAAAAGGACAGTGAAGGAATCAACAGTGTGTGGACCCAGCCTCCCGATGGGTGAAAGAATTTAGACCCCAGCATCTGCTGAGAGGCTAAAATGCACAACCCCTAAGACATACCATCAATTCAATAATAAGAAAACAAGGAACTTCATTAAAAAAATGGTAAAAGGATCTGAATAAATATTTTTCAAATAAAGTCACGAAGACAGGTTATAAGTATGTGGGGGAAATGCTTAACGTTGGTAATTATTAAGGATAAGCGAACTTAAACTATACTTGGTTATCACTTCACAGGCCTTAGGATGGTAATTTTCTCTTTTTTCCTTTTTTCTTTTGTTTTTTCGAGATAGGGTTTCTCTGTATAGCCCTGGCTGTCCTGGAACTCACTCTGTAGACCAGGCTGGCCTGGAACTCAGAAATCCGTGTGCCTCTGCCTCCCAAGTGCTGGGATTAAAGGCATGCACCACCACTGCCCAGCAGGATGGTGGTTTTCTAAAAGATAAAAGGTAGCAGGTGTACAGAGAACATGGAGAAAAGGAAACTTGTGCACTGTTGTCGGGGTTGTGAAATGGTGTAGTCGGTGTGGAAAACAGTACAGAAATTCCTTAACAAATGAAGAATAAAGAACCTAGAAGTCTCTAGACAGATGCATAAAGAAAACTTTACTGACATCAGTTTATGTTGCATATATGCATTGAGGACATTATCCAGCTTTGGAAAAGAGGGAATTCTGAAATGTTGCAACACTTGAATTAAAGAGGACATCACTAAATAAACTAGACACGGGACCCCGCCTCAGACAAAGGGCAAAAGCTGCTGTGAAACGGAGAATTCATTTTTTCAGGATGGGCCCTCTAAATATTTCCCAAGGGTCACCCTAAACAAACAAACAACAACAAATTACAGGCAACATAAACGAAACGGACTCAGCAGTTGTCTATTTGTGTGTGTGTGTGAATAGTAAACAATAAGAGGTCATGAATTGGGAAGGGAATGGGCTAGGAGGGCACGAGGGGGTTTGGAGATAGCAGGCGGAGGGCTCAATTAATTATATTTTAATTAAAAAATAAGCCAGACATGAAAAAGTTGACACTCTATGATCCCACTTGTAACTGGAATTTTAAAACATTGAATCCATAGAAACAGAGTAAGTTTCCAGGGTCTGGTTAACAGGAAAGGCAAACAGACAAGGGAGGAGGTAGACAAAGGGCATTTGTTCCCTAGGTTTAACTCCTTGGGTTGCTTTGCACAGTTTATGCAAGGGCATATCTGGCTAGCGAGATACACATGTTGCATGAGTCATGATGAAATCAATAACTACATTTTGGAATAGACAATGTTCGATGTGCAACAAGGAATTCATTGTGGTCTGGGTTTAACTGTAGAATCATTTAAGAGAGCGCTATTTAGACGCCACTCCACCATTCTCCCTCTTCCTTTTTTGTCTTGTGTTTTACATCACTTCCTTTGCAGCAGGAGACTAGATGTCCATATGCAGAGTGGCCTGTATGCCTGCAGTGGAGGTCTCTCTTCGTGTTTATTTTGCTTGCATTTTTTTCCTTGTTGGTAGTTTTTGTTTTGTTTTTAAAGGATATTGGTATCTGTAGACACACTGGCTTACTTTAAGGGGAAGCCATGGGTTCAGAACTATTTCCATAATCCCAAGGTGAAATTTTCTTACTAAATGTCCATTCTCTCAGAGAGTTACAGCACAGCTCCTCGGTGGCTAAAACAGCTAGCAAAAACAAAAACAAAAACAAAAAACAAAAAACAAAAACAAAAACAACCCCCCCCCCAAACATGTGCTTATATAATTTTGGCATTTACAGTTTTCCTCGGTTTTACAGGTGACTGCAAATCTAAATTCCATAAAAACAAAAATTCCCTGAGATCCCCAGATAGTTTTTCAAGCTACAAATGGTAGTTTAGAAAAAAAAAAAATTTGTAAATGAAAACCAGATGAAGTGAAGGCAATCAATTACAGAGAGAGATGTTTTCCTCTAATAACAGCTTTGGAAAGCCAGATAAAGCTCACTGAAGGAGAGTAAAGACAAAACCTCGTGAGAGCATAAAAGTTTTTCTTTTTCTTTTAACTCTCAACAAGATTAAAAGATCTGAGAAGCTAAAAATTCCTTCAAAAAATTTGAGGCTTATGCTTTTGTGCTGGAGTTCATAGAAAAGTGAGCTGGATTGAGGTTTGTCAGGCACTGTTGGGACAACCTCCTTCAATTAAAATGTAGAAAAATTTGAAGAGGTATAAATTCTTGAGGGAAAGAGCCACGCATCCAAGTAATCCATGATGGCCATGGCTTCTGCACAAAGTTGGAAATAGTGGAATCACTTTCAGATAGAACCTGAACTAACAGCAACATCTAAACTTAAGCAGCTGGTTTTTAACGTAAGGCACAAGGCTTTCGGATCTTGTCAGTAGAAGGTTATCTCTTCTGTCTTCATATCGAGAATATAAAATGTGAGTGTACCTTTCTTCTCAGCATCCTCCGCTCTTGGAACATCTGACACATGTCAGGGAATCCACCTGTGAATTCACTGCATCTAGAACTTTTTGAAAGTTTCCCAAAGCATTTTGATGTCTGAGACAGGTGAAGGCCCTGCTTTAGTTACCTATTTCATTAGCTTTTCTGAATCCTGTGTTACCATAGAAACAGAGAAAGTGTCTAAAATGCCTAAAGCATGTCAGCATTCCATAGAGGTATCCCTCTCTTTGTGAAAGAATGGTCTGCACATACATTCTTATTCATTGTACCCTAAATGTTAGTCCATGTGATCAATTCTTTTAGTATTCAAGGCTAGGACAGCATTTGTCATGTTCCGAGACAAGCATATATACTTTAGTCAGATCTGAGGAATCACAGGTTCCAGGACTGGCACACATGACCGCTGTTCATTATCTAATCTCCTCCTCCAGAAGTTTCTAGAACCTTCCTGCATAGCACCACAGTTGGGGAACCATGCTTATCTAACACCATTGTGAAAATGAAAGTGTTCAATTGTGGGATTTATCATTTGAGTAGCAGTTATATCTTGGATAAAAAAAGTTTTGTTAGATACCAAAAGGTAATGGTTTTCTGCTCTTTATTTCTTTTTCAACTCATGAGAAAGTGCTGATTTACAGCAGTTTATAAGAATAGATCACAATGAACCTATTGTGGGTCATTAATGTTGAAACTGGGTGTTGAACACATGCACACATTTTCTATATGCAATAGAAACTATTGGCATGGATGGATGGAAAACGATGGGAAAGTTGGGGAGTTTGGAAGTCTCAGAACCATGAGACTTCTCATGATTCTTCTCATTGTCAGACTGGAGCAGCAAGGTCTTCCCATTCCTTCCTTCCATTTGATCACTGATAATGAGAGGAGCAAGACAAGAACAAAAGGCCAGCACAAGGATAGAATAAATCCTTTGATAGGAAAGCACATCATATTAGGTGTTTTTATTGAACAGAAAAGATAGATTCCAAGACTAATTTTCACACAGACAGGAGCATATTAGGTAGAGAAGCTTGCTCAGCAAAAGCACAGGTATGAGAAAGTGAGCAAATCATTTGTTTTGTTGTCCTTGTTTTTGAGACTAGGTTTTATGTAGCCTAGGCTGTCCTTGTAGCTAGCTGTGTAGGTAAAAATGACACTGAACTGAGCTTCTTGCCTTTACTCCCCAAGAGTGGGGCTTAGAGGTGTGCACCACACCTGACTTAAGTTTTAAGTCTTTGATCTTAGCAAGTTAATTGTTTCTTCTTACACCAGTTCCCATGACCACCATGCTGTGTGATGCCTTATCTGAAGGCTTCTGAATTTCCTGCCCGAATATTTTGGAAATGCCAGAGACAGTAATCTGTACTGATTTTGGCGGTTGGTAGAGACATTGAAGGTCTTTGAGAGGGTGTGGTTTCCTAGTCTGGCAAGCATGTACAAGGATTGAAGTAGGGAGGGAACAGAAGCAACAGCAGTGGGGGGTGGGTAGGCAGTCTTCAAATCTCAAAACCATCCCCTCCATGGAATCTCAAGAATGAAGTCTTCAGAAGTGGCCTTTATTTGTGACTGCTCTGTAGTTGGTGATAGAGGAGAGTCAGTATGAGCAATCAGAGATATTTGCAGGTGAATTCTAGGGGCAGAAGATGGTGAACTTAGGACTGTGGCACCACTCTGTGGTTATGGTTCTAGAGGAGCCATTTTAAGAAGCCACCATGAATCTCTGTCTTCTCATCTATTGGGTTCACTGGACTAGTAGAAGGAGAAGCTTAAGTGGTCACTGGGGATCAGACTGTGGTAATTTATTTAACACCTGGTGATACTGTAGATATATAGGATTAGCTGAGGTAGAATATGAGGGGAGCCCTGCAGCATATCACTCTAAACATAGTGTTTAAAAACTCCAAAAAAAGAGTTATAGCATCTTACCACCAAAGATCTTCCCACAAGCTCTATCCCCACACACATTTATTCAGAATGCAATTTAATAATAAAATACCTGGCAAAAGAAAAATTGATCACTCTATTTGGTAGATGAAGTGCTACACAAGAAAGACACTGCTTCAAAACTAGATCGAAGACAAATCTGATATTCAAGATTATCCTTGGACCTCCACTTGTATGTTCCCCAACAGACACAAACACATGCACACACACACAGCCAAAACAACAAATGAAAGTAGCTAAAACACGGGTGTCATTAAACTTCATACCAGATGTATGGGCTCCTCAGACCCTTTTCATCTGAAGCACATGCATCCTGTTTGATCAATGGGACGTGTGCTCAAGTGTGCTGCCTATAAGTTTGTCTTGAGCTGTATGTGGACATACTCTTGGTGTGATCTCTGCAGTACTGACTTCTAAGAACTGTTTTCAAAGTGTTTTCTAAAAGCTGTTTATAAAAACATTTAACATTTTCAACTGTGAGATCATACCCTTAGTAATAATTACTAATTCTGTGTTAAAGTGCTCTGCTTTTTTTCCTTTATCAATCCCATTAGCTAACCTCTATTGCATCCAAAATCATTATTGATTGAGGGCTTAAAAAAAATAATAACAGACTAATGTATCTTATCCCAACAGGACAGTTTTTTAAAGATAAACATCTCAGACAGAATATAATAATGATGGATAGGGAAACTGAGTCTTCTGTTCTAAGGAATATTTAAAAGGAACACAAGCCTTATTTTTATTTATATATGTATTCTGAGGAAATAAGTGTCTTTTACAATCTATCTATGAGTAACTGGGCAAATGATCTAAAGACATTTCAAACAATATGTCATTCATTTTTTATTTTTTTTTCCCTTCTGGGAACAGAATCTCATGGGTTACTATCCAAAAAAAAAAAAAAAAAGTATGTCTGAACTACAGGAAATCATGAAAAAATAAAACTAAAATAAACCTATTTTCATGCTAAAATCTAGCTAAAACTACAGACAATATTTGGATCTTGTATCTCCTTGTACCTGTACTTCTTCCATCCTGCAAGATAATGTACCAGAACTAAGGTAGGATTATCTACATATAAGAGGAAAAGGAAATTTCCCCTCATGCCAATGAGTTCGAGGCTCTTTCCCACTTTCTCTTCTATTGGATTCAGTGTATCTGGTTTTATGTTGAGGTCCTTGATCCACTTGGATTTGAGCTTTGTGCAAGGTGACAAATATGGGTCTATTTTCATTTTTCTATATACTGACTGCCAGTTAGACCAGCACCATTTATTGAAGATGCTTTCTTATTTCCATTGTATATTTTGGCTTCTTTGTCAAAGATCAAGTGGCCATAAATGTGTGGTTTTATTTCTGGCTTTTTAATTCTATTCCATTGATTAACCTGTCTGTCTCTGTACCAATACTGTGCAGTTTTTATCACTTTTGCTCTGTAGAATAGCTTAAGGTCAGGGATGATGATTTTCCCCAGAAGTTCTTTTATTGTGAAGAATTGTTTTCGCTATCCTTAGTTTTTTGTTTTTCCATATGAAGTTGAGAATTGCTTTTCCATGTCTTTGAAGAAAGCAAGGACATTTCTCAGAACACAGCCTGTGTTGTTACATATTCAAACTGCACTTAGTACTCTGCGATGGATGTGCTTTGCTTTTGTATGGGAACACATTACTTTCTTTTCCTCTTACATGCACATTTCTCAGAACACAATACAGTTCCTTATGGCTACAAGGCAATGTGCTTGCTTAGGTGCTACTGTCTGGGCTAATTACAAGAAGCGTGTTGCATATAGTGTCCCCATGTAAGGTCAGCTTTAAGTATCTTCGGTGGTAAACAAGTGTGTTTTAAGAAGAAAGCATGGCCGTTTTTCAGAAAATGACCAGTGTTGTTACATATTAAAGCTGCATTTACTACTATCTGACCAAAAAGGGAAGGGAAATAGAAAAAAACCCATCATAAGTCTAAAATAATCCTGCAATTTGAAAGACAACACAGAGCGGTTATAAGGCTTCCTAGTTGACCCAGACACAATATGCTCTTGATATATTCAGTGATGTCATTTGTGGAGCTCCCTAACGCCTTGGGTGCCTCATCACTACAGATGTAAGCCTAGTTTCCCATTCATCTCAGTGTCCTAGCTCCAAGGATATAGGAAGATAGGTGAGTGGATTCCACTCTCTCTTCTTAAAAGAGGTTTCCCTGGAAATTCTTTTCTGTACACCTCTCCTTGGCCAGTAGATAGTTATAGAGTTGGCAACTGACTAGAGAGTTGGAAACAAGAGAATTTCACAATGAATTAAAGGAAAATAGCCCATTTTTATTGACAGGAATCATCACTATATTGTGGCCACTAGGGGACTTAGATTTCTGTTTAGGTGTGTTTGTCTGTCTGTGTGTGTCTACACTACAAACTCTTTTCTCTAAGTTTGTATTTCCAAGTTAGAAACAGTTGATTTCTGTGAGACAACTGAGTTTTTAAAAGCATTTTTGTGTTTTAAAATAATTAGCCATTTCTTATTTTAAAACTTGTATGAAATAGTGCCAGTGTTTCATTTGAAGAATATAAAGCAGTACTCCTCTGAGGCTGAGGAATTTTCCCGTGATGCAAGCTCTCTGCGTAATGGAAACTGTTACGAATTTGAAAGACCTTATTTTAAATCAGTGCTTATTGCAGAAAGCCACAGTTGGTCCCTTGGAGGAGGACTGATTAAACACTTTCATCTGCTAGGCAAATGCAGCTTCTACTTAAGGGGCCCAGTTTATGTAACCATCATGAAGGAAATGACCATCAATCGTTTTCTGTCAGGGTTGGAAGAGTAAATATCCTAAAATGTGGAAGTCAAGATGTATAATCAAGACATTTACAATACCCATGGATAAAACTCCTATGACTCAAAAGAAGACAAATGTATTTTCCTTTAAACTATCAAAACACATACAGGCCATTATTAACCAAGGGCATTTCACAATTATGTGGCAAGCTTTGCTTGGCTTACTTCTAGAGGAAACAACCCATAGTAACACACTTTCCACTTGGCCATGAGATGGTACACACAGCCTTATAAAGACATCAAGACCAAGCACTTGGGAGGCAAAGGCAGGTGGATTTTTGAGTTCAAGACCAGCCTGGTCTGCAGAGTGAGGTCCAGGAGAGCCAGGGTTACACAGAGAAACCCTGTCTCGGAAAAAAAAAAAAAAAAAAAAAAAGACATCAGGAGCCTGGAGAGATGGCTAAGAGCACTGGCTGCTTTTCCAGAAGACGCTGGAAGGTTCTCAGTACCTACATGGCAGCGAACAGCTATCTATAACTCCAGATCAGGGGATCTGATGCTCTCTTTTGGTTTCTACAGGCACTGCATGTACACATGGTGCATACATGCAGTATGTAGATATACATGCAGGCAAAATACCCGTACACATAAGTAAAAATAAACCTTAAAAAATAAATTGGGGCTTCCTGTGGGAAACAACACATGAATGAAAATAATTTTCTAGGTCCTACAAGAATCTTGTGGGTCAAAATTTTGCCTTCTCATTTCATCTGATGCCATGTCCTGTGTCGGAGTTTAAGATCCACTTAGGAATCCATAAACGAGCTCACAAGTGAGAGAGACTATGTCTGGTTATAGGATTTATTTAGCTTCAAACAAAACTGGTTGAAGGGTTCTTTTTCATGTTAGACAATCTGAAATCTTTGTGTTCAAAGGGAAATTAGGAAGGATAAATAGTATTTTCAATTTCCCTAGACAACTAGAGACTTTTTAGGAAGTTAGAAACACTATTTCTTGTCTCTGCTCTATTTAAAGAGTATTGCAGCTGTTTCTGTAAATGATGACTCGGGCTTGGGTTGCCATCCAAACGACAAGTGTTGCATGAAGTGAGTTAGTCATATTAGCAGCAACCCTGGAGGAGGGATCTGACCCACTGAATCCCAGATGCAAAAATGAGAAGTGGCTTTCATCTGGAGCTGACAAGTAGGGGCCTTTGTAGAAGGTGAACATGAAGGGTGGGGTTACTGTGTTTAACTGATTTTTGTTGACCAGGGGTTGGAGCATACATTAATTACAGTTCTGCTCTGTCGAGTTCTTGTAGCTTGTCAAGTGTATTGCATAACTAGATGTGAAACTCTAATTTTTGTAGCAACCACAATAGGCATGCATGTGCCACCTTTTAAGGTGAGAATACCTGAGGCTTGGTGAGATTAAACACTTTGTAAGCTCATGAGGTTACGAAGGTATATTCCAATCAGATCTTTAACTCAAAACCTATAGCCATTCAACTATGCCAGATTGTGCATCTAAGACTTAATTACAACCCAGAGGATTATGTTGAAACTGTCTGCTGAATCTTCCTTTGAGTGCTTTAGCAGTATTTTGCCAGTATGGAAGATGTATCATTTCTGACTGGGCTAGAAGCTGTTATAGGCATTAAAATTGTCTTCATATTCCTTCAATATACTAATCAGTGATGTATAAGTTTTAATCTGAAGATCATATGGTAAGCTATCAGAAGGTAACCGAGAAAATAAAATGTTTTCTGTCCTTTGCTTTTGAGGCACAGCACCCAAATCTACTGTAAGGGAAGAAGGGTGCTGGGTTCTCCGTCAGCTGTGTTCAAATATGGATGTTGCTGGGCTGTGGAGGTGAGAGAGGCAGGAGGATGAAGTCATTCTCTGCTGTAGAGAGAGTCAGAGGCCAGCCTGGGCTTCATGGGATCCTGTCTCAGAAACAGCAGCAGCAACAACAGCAAAATAAATAAATAAATAAATTTAAAAGCAATATTCTCAAAATATTAAATATAATTATTAATTAGATATATTAACTATATATTAATTAATTTTAAAAAGAAATATTCTTCTTAATTGATGGGTCCATGCATATAATATAATAAATAAATAAAGCAAAACTGCAACCAGAACAAGGACTAAATATAAAAATTGTCAAAATAAAATGTATCGAAATAAGTAGCTGTGGTGGTACAAGCCTCGAGTTGAAAGTTCCTAGGTTTTTGCAGGTGTTCTTTGTAGAATATTTCAAATAAAGTCAAGGCTTCAGAATACTGGAGTTTAGGGAATTATATAGCACGCTTCGTTAGACATCGAGGAGTAGTGGGAATACGAACGGCATTTCAAGGCATTTATGGCCTGAAAATGTTTACCTCTGTACTGCCAGCCCTTGCTCTTCACCATCACGGATGTTGTACTTCCTGCCACGAGCCTCTAATGTTCTCATCTCGTTCTCTGCGGCGTTGTCAAGCCGGTCCTGAGGCCATGCAACTCAATTCCCTCTCTGCTGAGTTAAGGCCCCTTGGTCTTCACCTTCCCTGAGAGTACTGTACTGTTAGAGCAGGGCCAGTTCTCTGTGACCCCAAGACCTACATAGATGTCTCTTTAGTAAGATTTATCACATTGGCCTGCTTGTTTGCTCTGATGTACCCATTACAGTATGATAGTTTTGAGAGCAGAAAAGATGTCTCTAATCACCATAATCTCTGCTTGATCTCTGGTACCCTTCAGCGAATACCAACTAGATAAATTAATAGATTAAGATTTCCCCGGTTTATGCTGCCTGGTTGGTGGTCCAGTGTTTGAGATATCTGGGGGGTCCAGGTTAATTGAGACTGCTGGTCCTCCTACAGGGTCGCCCTCCTCCTCAGCTGCTTCCCCAGGGAGTTTAGAGTTCTGGTGGGATAGGTGGTGGGGATATCCTTGTGGAGACAGAGGGGCGAGGAGGAGAAATGGTATGTGGAAGAGTCGGCGGGTAGACCGGGAGGGGAATAAAATCTGGAGTGTAAATAAATAAATAATTAAAAATAGATAATTGAAAAGGAATGTAAGGATGTACAAGAAAATAATTTCCTTGGTTTGTAAATGATGTATATTAATTTTCAGCTCACCCTGAGTTTTACTGTTAGATAAGTCTTTATAAGTGGCACACTGCCCGTGTGGGAGAGTGTGCTACTCCAGTTCCTTAAGGCTTGCTTCGCTTAAGACTGTGGCCTCTTGGAAAGCTTGAAAACCAAGTTCTTCTCATATAAATGCTGTCGGTGTGTTTGATATCAATGTACTTCATGAAAGTAACTGTACATATTCAGTCACTCATTAGTTAAAAGCTATTTGAAAGTGATGGAATATATAACCAATGGCTAAGATTTGGGAGAAAATCAAAAGGTATGGTATAATTTTAACAATACTTGTGAATTGGACTATAAAAAATTTTTTGCCCAAGAGTTTGTAGGGAGATGTTGTTGCTTTTGTTTTATTTTATCAAGAGTATTAAAATGAAGCTGAAAAATTCAGGTATTTAATCACAATCGTTTTATTCCACATTTTTGCTGTTAGGCAGAAAAATCTGTCAAAGAAAGCATCTTGGAGAGTCAGCGGGTTCTGATGCATGTGTCTCCAGAGGGAGCCTTTTCCTCCAGCCATAGAAGTAACTTTGTTTCCAAGGCATCCTGCCACGGTGAACTAGATGCTTCCCTGGCGGTGTCTCTTCACCTTCTCTGTCTTTAGAGGTGAAAGAACTGATGTATTGGAAATCTTTTCAGCTTTTCAAGTTCTTGAAATGCACATGGTATAATTAGTCAATTTCTAGACTACTACTAATCCGTCCTAGCATGAACCAACTCAGCAGGAGAAATGTACGAGAAGGGATGTCCTTATGACCACTGACCTAAGGAAGGTTTCTTTTCCTTTTTATTTTTTCTCTTTGTTATTTAAGATAGATGTCTGAGTAGATATTTCAGGATTGTAATCATTCTTGAAATAAAGATGAAATACACATGGTTGATTTATTAAACAGACACATTATTGCTTCTCCTGTTCATTTCTGCACTCAATGTCCTGTTGTGTATTTTCACTTTTCTGTGTAAAGTGATGGGCTTCAGTACAGTTAAATAATCTACTCATTCCCCTCATGCTCACCCCTATCATGTTTGGCAGAAACATTTAATTCAATGCCCTGTGTGGGGAACCATCCCCGTGTCTATATTTACAATTAGAAAGAGACAGAAAAGGCAATGGTATGGTCAGCAGAAAATTACAACTCAGTGACTGTACTTCAGAACAGGCTGTGTTTCTGAAAAATCACCCATCTTTGGAGAAGTGCATGGAACTGGCAAATAATACCCAGGCAGACAGCTGTGCTGTGCAGGGGTGCTGTTTTGATTTGGATGTCTATGCTTCTTGGAAGTCATGGCTGTTCAGCGATCTCCACTCTAAAGGGCAGGGTTGTTGTCTTCCTCCAGCAGGTGCTAGCCTGCCTTCCAATGGGAGTCCTGGTGTCAACATCAGGAATCTGTGTCTGTGGCTTTTCACTGACCTGGTTCCATGAAGCCACCCTGATAAAGTAGGGAATTGTTCCGTTTGACCGTTCTTATTAACCAATAGAAATGTCTTTCCGTTTTTTGTTTGTTTGTTTGTTTTTTGTTTTTGTTTTTTTCTCAGAAGCAATGCAGTCTAGTGTATAGATGAGAGATGCAACACACAGGTTTATTTTGTAATCCCCTAGGGTGTTGCTTCAACTGGCCGAATTCAGTGTGTGCCAGCTCTAGGTTCCTCCCAGGCATTTCAAATACAGTTTTAATTTAGATCAGCAGATCAGGAACAAATAATTTGCCAAATGCAGGTGGCAGACCATCCCTTTCCTCCCTAATGTCCATCTGTGGAGTACTCTGAGACTTGGCTAAAATGATAAATTGATGTGTCTGCTGTAAGGCAGCTTGTTACCAAGAACAGTGGTCTACACAAATGGGAAGAGGCACTCCGCAGCAGGGA
>JADRCH010000254.1:2316555-2359866 GCA_019843965.1 Rhynchomys soricoides
AAGAACAGTGGTCTACACAAATGGGAAGAGGCACTCCGCAGCAGGGACACAGGTGCGAGCCGAGAAAAAGGCATTTGTGGATCTTAAGGGTCTTGGTGGCTGTTTGATTCTGTTTTCTGTTTTGTTTTCATGGGACCAAGAGATTTCTTGTTAAACTGATGTCTCATATCCTAAAGGAAATATAGTATCATTATAGGTAATATCATTACACTTCAAATGTGACTGGGAATTCTTTTAATTCTGAAACACCTTATAATCACAAATCAGCTAGTAACTAACTTTATGAATCCTGCAGAGTTCCTCAGAAGGTCTGGGACATAGGTTTTTGTTTTTTGTTTTTTGTTTTTGTTTTTGCAGCGCTTTGTATATGTTCACTGAAGCTTCTATTTTAAATAGAAGCAAGTGCAGTGCATAACACTATAACACTTAATAGGAAGTAAATACCAAACTTCAGTCAATAAACAGTGTAGTTATAATACAAACTTTTTTGTGGGTAGGAAATAACAGTCCGAATCCTCACGTTTCAAAGCAGGAGAGATCTGAGTCCATCTTATCATCTCCTGATACCAATTGATGAATGGTTTAGTCAAACTTAGGCAGATCCTTCAGTGGTCAAGAGCTTATCTCCTCTCAAAGAACATGGTAGCAATTTGAAAATATCTTCTGGTCCTTTTGCAGCCAAATTCCAGCGAACCCATCTCTCTGTGTCACATAAAAGTGATTATGGTGTAACTCACTTTACATGCAGCAAACATTCATCAAGTATGAACTCTGCCTGAGACCAGGATCCAGGGCTGTGTGGGGAAAGTTTGAAGCGTAACCATTTGCCCTCAGAGAGTTCACATTCAACAGTCAACAGGAAAGGGAAAACCAAGAAATTGCAGTAGAGCATGATGGGTGTCTTGGTTGGGAAGGTATGAATGTGTTTAAAAAGTTTATTATCTGGAGACTTGTAGAGCATGAGCAGCTCTGAGAACATGCAATAGCTAAGGTCGGTCAGAAAGGATGCACTATGAGTTCAAAAGATTCAAATAATGTAAGATTTTAAAAAAGATTTATTTATGTATATTTCATGTGTGTGAATAGTTTATCCACATGTGTGTATGTGTACCATGTGTATACCCAGTGCCTGTGAAGATCAGATGAGAGCAGCCAATGTCCTGAAACTGGAGTTACAGGTGGTTGTGACCCATTTTGTGGGTACTGGGAACTGAACTTAGGTCCTCTGCAAAAGAAGAAAGTACGCTAATTGCTGAGCCATCCATCTCTCCAACCCCTAATGTAAGATATTTGAAGAAAGATAGCTTCCCACCATGATTAAATGTATTCAAACAACGATAAAAAATATGGTTTTCACATTTTGAAACCATATGTGCACTTTTTATAACTTTGTAACAAGCACTTCAAGAGATCTTTCTCAGAGTCTCAGCTAAGGCATTTTGGACATAGGTCAGCTGGACTCTTTCATTGGGTAAGTGGTTCCCAAGTCATAATTCGATTCATATGTTCCTGGACTTGCATCCAGTATTTGACTTAATAGTCACAACAGTGTTCTGGCTTAGATCCTACAGTTAGCATTCCTGGAAATGGTTATTCAGAGTCTACCAGCTACAAATGAATGAAGACGTTAATCTGAGATTAGTAAGGTAGAATTGCATGACTTGTGTTCCCTGAAGGTCAAGCTCCCAGCCTTCAGGACTGAAGCCTACGAGGAGACCTCTCCTTGAGTAATATCTGATTTATACTACAAACGTAGCTCAGTGAAAGTAGTCTATTTGCTGCACTTGAAGGTAGCTGAGGCAGAGTGCTCCTTCTTATTCATGTTTTTAGTTACTTCCTTCTAGCTTTTGTGGACGATGCTTGTGGCCTTAGTCAGTACTAGCAAACACATTTCTTGGCACTGGGGTTTTTGATTCACCACTTCATAAGAAACAATGGTTTGTTCTATGTATTTGGGTGGCTTTTGTGCTGATTAGGATGACTGCAAGAATTTTATGTCAGATTATGAGTTTATGCACATGTATGTGTGTGCATGTGCATGCATTTATGTATATGTGCACATTGTGAGTATATATTTGTATACAGGAAGCTATTCAAAGGATTACTTTTATAGTGTCGACATGTATGTCATGTGCTACATATTATAAATTTTTAAAAGAGCATCATATACATATTATAAGATGGTTTTAAGGACATATTGCTAACACTTAACATTTTCTCACTTTAGTGCTATATCCAATTTTTGCTCTATAGAACATGGAACAATTTTATGCTTTCAGTTAAAAATTAGAATATTGATAGAATTTCTCTAAAGCTTTGGTGAATGTTGAGATCAAATGATCACTGTGAATGACACTGTAGTTCAAATCCTCAGTAAGTTTTATAGTTGTAAATATTTCAGTGCATTTATTTTCATTTGAACTTTTTGGAAATTATTGACTTTAAAAGAATTCTTAGTTCTTTAAGAATTTCATACAACATGCTTTGATCACATCCACTGCCCACTCCATTACCCCTTCCCAGACATACTTCCTCTTTCCATCCAACTTATTTTTAATCCTTCAAGATCAGTTTGTGCTGCCCAAATATTCTTGGAGATGTGGTTTTCTACTAGAGTAAAGTTGACTTGCCAGGGGCTGAACTTGGAGAAAACTATCCTCCTTTCTCCCAGAAGCTAACAATTGTCAATAGCTCTACGGCTATGGGCATGATTGTGAGCCCGACTACCATCTCCATGATGAGATTTGGTCTGGTGTGTGTGTGCACAGGTGTTTTACATACTGCTTGACCATGGAGTGTAGCAGACTTTCTGTGTCCAGAAGGCAGCAATGCCTTGCCATGCACTGATCAGAAAGAGGTTGATTCCTAATTCACCTTAAATATTGATTTTATAATAATACTTAATTTTGTTTTTTCATGGAACAATTTTTCATTCTGTAGCTTATGTTGGGCTAAAAGTTAAGTAGATAGTTCAGACTGGCCTTGAACTCACAGTAAATTCTCTTGCCTCAGCTTTACAAGTGCCAAGGTTACACGCCTGGTACCACCACACCCAGCAGAATTCTTTTTCCATGTATTGAAAAGTTTCACTTCTTTTGTTTCTCAGAGAAAACAAATGATTTCCTTTTTTGTGTGTGAACAGATTGAGGGTCAGGATGGCCAATCCATTTGTGTCAGCATGTACCAAGTAAGAGAATAGCAATTTCGTTTCTATAGTGACCATTTAGAATCTACTTTAATAAGGATAGGTAGAATGTTTAATGTCAAAGGAGGATTTGCTTCCATTATCATTTCTTCAAACTGGTAAAGTGTTGTATTTAAATTAATTTGGAATAAAAAAATGGGTCAAATATTAAATAACAGCAGTCATATCCCTAATTCCTTGCTCACCTTGAGTACCACCATGATTGTCCTACACTGATGTAAGGAGCTACCCTGTCCATTGGGGAGAATAATGTACAGTAGCACTTGACTTTGAATAGGGGATTCCAACCCAAATTCTTCATGCCATGACCCACTATTTATTTTTGACCCAACTCACAGTTTGAATGTACAACAAGTAATTTATTTTTACAGATTTTATAAAAGATTGTTAAATAAACAACAAAATTATAGATTGATTGCAAGTGTGTCCATGCTCACCAAGTTTATGTTTTGTCATATTTTGCTTAAGTTCATTGCTCTACTTGACAAAAATGAGTGAGAAAAGATTAAAAGAGGACTAGAGAACAATTTGTAACCAACACCATGGGTCCCTCCATGTGTATTCTTTGGTTGGTGGATCAGTCTCCAGGAGTATCGAGGGGTCAGGCCGGTTGCCACTGCTGCTGCTTCCCTGGGGATGCAAACTCCCTCAGCTCCTTCAGTCCCTTCTCCAAGTCCTCCATCTGGGACCTCACACTCATCCCAATGGTTGCTGTGAAGTGACTCTTGGGTATTTCTAACTTTTGGGCTAATAACCACTTAACAGTGAGTACATACCATGTTCATTCTTTTGTGACTGCGTTACCTCGCTCAGGATGATATTTTCAAGATCTATCCATTTGTCTGCGAATTTCATGAAGTCATTGTTTTTAATAGCTGGGTAGTATTCCATTGTGTAAATGTACCACATTTTCTGTATCCATTCCTCTGTGGAGGGACATCTGGGTTGTCTCCAGTTTCTGGCTATAATAAATATGGCTGCTATGAACATAGTGGAACATGTGTTTTTATTACATATTGGAGCATCTTCTGGGTATATGCCCAGGAGTGGAATAGCTGGGTTCTCAGGTAGTATTATGTTCATTTTTCTGAGAGTCCGCCAAACTTATTTCCAGAGAGGTTGTATCAACTTGCATTCCCACCAGCAATGAAGGAGTGTTCCTCTTTCTCCACATCCTTGCCAATATCTGCTGTCACCTGAGTTTTTGATCTTAGCCATTCTCACTGGTGTGAGGTGGAATCTCAGGGTTGTTTTGATTTGCATTTCCTTGATGAGTAAGGATGTTGAACATTTCTTTAGGTGCTTCTCGGCCATTCGAGTTTCCTCAGTTGAGAATTCTCTGTTTAGCTCTCTTCCCCATTTTTTGATAGGGTTATTTGGATCTCTAATCCACCAACCAAAGAATACACATGGAGGGACCCATGGTACTGGCCACATATGTGGCAGAGGAGGGGGGTCTTATTAGCCATCAGGGGGAGGAGAGGCCCTTGGGCCTGAGGGTGTTAGATCCCCCAGTATAGGAGAACGCCAAGGAGGGAAGATGAAAGTGGCTGGGTGGGAGAATAACCCCATAGTGGCAGGGGGAGGGGGGAGGAAATGGGGAGGTTCCAAAGGGGAGATCTGGAAAGAGGGAAACATTTGAAATGTAAATAAAGTATGAAAAAAGAAACAATTTGTAGAAGAGAATGATGTGATTCATCTTGAGGGTTGGTTGTTTACATTGCTGTGTTCACGTCGTTCCCTTGCAGTGGTTTTTAAAAAGTTATCATTTCAGAAATAGCTCTTGTTTTGTTATTGTTCACTATTTTTTCCAATTGACCATTTGCTGAAAATAAAGAACAATTAGGGGTGGTTTCTTTCCAATCTTTTGCAGTAGTGTCAATAGTGATGAGCTGTCACTGAGTGACTGAGTTGAGGACATGAAGAAGGAATCAAGACTCACTCAGTGACTGTAAGTCAGAGTCTAATTACAGAAATGTCACAGTGTGAGTGAAGGATTCATCTGAGAGGTGGAGACAGAGAACCAAAATGACAGTCGTGAGTGGGAGGTTTAAGCAAGGGAGTAGAATTTAAAAGTATAACATAGGGTCATGTAATAGTTACTGTTATTAGAAATTTGTCCTGATGGTAAAACATACAGTTTAGAAATATTTCATAAGCCTTATATCCCCATTATTAATTTTACCTTTATTTACAGCTACCCATTAGCTGAATCACATCAGTTATTTTCTCCGTATAAAATGTGCATTCAAACTTAATTATATTCATAAAAATGTTGGCTGTGGACTTTGTATCTTGTGTATCTTTCTACATTTTGTCTTCTCTGTACTATTTTTCCCTTGATGCTATCCTTAAGTACCATCTCCAGTCAAGATACCTTTCCTGATTGCTCTGTGCAGAAGTCTCTCAGGGTTTAATTATCACTATATGTGGTGCTTGGGTCTATTGGTTTTCCTTGGAAAAGCAACAGCCACATCAACTCTTGTCGGATTGAATCTCGATGAAACCTCTACCTAGTTTCTACACTTTTGGTAAGTCCTTACCATCCCTCGTGTATAAAATGGGGAAATCAGTTAATGACCTCATTGCAAAGTTGCTATAAAGATGAAGTGAATTTGGTATATAAAGAAGTGGCCAATGAATTTACCATCATTAATGTGACACTTAACATTACCAGTCTTTATCACATATTACTTCTGAGCACATGAAATATTCCTTGATGTTTAATCTCATTCGTTACAACAAGCAGTTGTCTGTTTGTGTGTGTGCATAGCTACTTCTTGCATGAAATCATCGTACTTGGTAGTGTTGTTTTTTATACTGTCCTTACTGTATGGAACACTTAACAGTTAATGATCTATTCTCCAGTGTTGCTTGCTCAGATTTTATCCTCCACTGTGCCTTCTACGGAAAGTGACTAATGTATATAACTTGAGTCATACAGTTCTTCTGTTTGGCCAGATGTTTCTTTAGAAAAGCTCTTCAGAGTGTGGGTTCACCCTTTGTCTTTCTGATTTTCCACAAATGCAAAGTTATATACTAATGTAATCCTGAGCATTATCCCTAAGATCAGAGCTCCCAAAATGGACATCCAGACAACCCCACATCTTCCCAAGCAGGTGTTTAGAATTATGTCAGAGGGTAAATGTTACCTCAGGTTATTCCATGTTAATAATTTACAAAGATGAAGATAATTACTCTTGCTCATGTGGGTTATGATCCCAAACCCCTCCTAACCCAAACCCTGTTCCCTATGAACAAGATGAAAAAACTGGTTTGTTTTTGTTGTTTGTTTTGGGGAAACCTTTTGAAATGGGTTTTACTATGTAGTCAAGACTGGCTTCTAACTTTTCTTACCACTGCCTCAGCCTCCTGAGAGCTAAGAATGTTAGTCATGTTCTTAACCTAAATGACTTATTAAATGCTGTAGTGTTTTGTAATATAAATTGATGTTGACAAAACTGTCCTAGTATATTACCTTTAGCCTTCACCATATAAAAGAAGGAAGAATGATAGACAATTGATAAGAGTTTTGTGGGCATCTCTAATACAACAGTTTCCTTAGAGTTTCACTTCCTCAGAGTGACTGCATTAACAAGTATAAATTATAAGGTAGATTATGTGTTTGTAGTATTCACAGGATAAATTATTCTCAGTACATATTCCTACTAAGGAGTGACTATACCCATCTCTACAATGGCAGAGATATCTATCTGCTTTTGCTAGACATAGGTAGATCTTTTATACTTCTAAAAGTTGCTTATTTTATGAAGAGATTAGAATTAAACCTCAGGATAATACAACTTTTGTATTGGCAGGATTAAAACATATCCTGCTTATTAGTAGTGTATGCACGTTACAGGCAGACAATTATTTTATGAAGATACATACATTCTGTTTTAAAATTTTGTTTTTACCTTATGGGGGCAATGCTCTCTAATTACTTGCCTCGGAGACATGAGATTGTGAAGTGTTTCCGAAGAACAAGATCTGGAGTAGCATGAAGTTCAAACTCCAAATATGTTTCTCTCTAGATGTGGTTTAGGTAGATTATGTAATCCTAATCTGCCTGGCTTCTTCCTCTGTAAAATGAGCTAATGGGGCCAGCCAGATGGTTCAGTAAGGTGCTTCACTGCCTAGACTGTAGATCTGAGTTCTAACCCAGAACCCACATGATAGGAGCCAGCATATGGCATGAGATATTGCACCTATATGCTTACTTATAGAAATTAGTTCTAGTAATGAGTTGCTTTCTAGAATTTATCTAGCACACTTAATTTTTAATATTAAACTATTAGAAATTAATTTTCCACCGATGACTTAGAAGACAAAGTGCAGGTCTTGGTGGAGGTGAATTGCGTTAGCTTTCCTGGCAGCTCGTTCTGCACACTGCTGAAAGCTGCCCTGGATCCTTGTTCTCTTCAGCAGCCTATCCCCATCCATACTGTCTCTAAATTGCTTGCAGGTATTTTCATGATGCTAGCTCAAATGGAAGAATATTTACGAAGTGTTGTTGAGCAGCACTAGCCACTTTGAAAGTCATTGGATTTGATCTTCCATTGGGAATATGGGCCTTAACTCTGGCAAGGATTACTTTGCGGTTGAATTACCTCAACTGAGAGTAAAACAAGTCATATTGCCAGAATCAGCAGTGTGAATCGTCTGACCTTAGAAAGCTTGTGGGGTTGTTAGGGCTACTGTTGCTGTGATAAGACACCATGATCAAAAGCAACTTCTGGAGGAAAAGGTTTACTTCAGTTTAATAGCTCCCATTAAAGGAAGCCAGATGCAGGAACTCACAGCAGAAACTGAAGTAGAGGCCATGGAAGAGTGCTGCTTACTGGTTAGCTTTCCATTTCTTGCTCAGCTTGCTTTTTATAGCACCCACCAGCCCAGGGGTGGCACCTCCCACAGTGAGCAAGACTTCCACATCAATCACCAATCAACAAAATACACCATAGCCTCACTCATGGGCCATTCTGGTGGGGACATTTTCTCTGTCTTTCCAGGATGACTCTAGTGTGTCAAGCTGACATGAAATTAGCCAGCATGACTTGTGTGTTTTTGAAAGCATAAGTTAAAATAGGAGAAAAGTAGGTGTGCTAGGTACATGGCATCATGCTCACAGATGCCAAGCTGCAGACTAAAAGCATTTTATAGCATTGTGTACCTTGGCCTCTCTGTAGCTAAAGTTTCAGTATTTAATCAGAGAGTAAATGGTGGGCACTTGAGATCTTATTCCTACCTCAGACCCCTGAACTGGAAGTGAAATTCAAGATCATCAATGGTGAGAGTTGTTGTGCTTTATTTCATATCCAGAAGCATAAATAAGAATACCTCACATAATTAATGCAAATCAAAAACTGTCATTTGTCTAAATTTTAAGAGAATTGAAAATGATTTCTATCTCTATATTTATTTGCAAGTTTGACACACAGTTATAGGTTTCAAATGTTTCTAGATCTTGAATAATCTGATTTTTGGAGTATTCTTAGAAGTTTTAATGTAAACACATTTAAGTATGCCTAAGTATGCATTTCTTGTTGAGTTATTATAACAATGGTTTATAATTTTGCCAATTCCTCTAAGATTGGCATAGAATCTTTAACATTTATTAATGTTCTGGAAACTAAAGGAAATATGGAGATAATCTTGATTCTCCTTCCCATACACATCTTTCTTAGAGTGGCATGCACACTCCATATGGCATTATGTTTATGTACACAATATATGATAGTCATAATAAGACTCACATCCCACTGATGGTTTAGAACAGAGACAGAGCAAGTTAAGTCCTTTAAAACATCACTTCTGTCTTCTCAGCATGGTACTTACCTTGGTATTTAAGTAATTCTTGAGCACCTATAGCATGCCAAGACTATTTGAGGTCGTGTATAGTGAATAGTAAAACTCTTCTATGAATGTCTATGTCTCAAAACTAAGCAAACTTGCAAAGAAATCTCCAAATCTCAAGTTGAGCATCAGTGTTTGGCAGCTGCTGTGTGCATAGTTAGTCCTTAGAAGATGTTTGCACGAACTAAGACACCTGCAGAGCAAGATACTGTCAGGGAAAAAACTAAATGCTCCTTATCTGCATTACATAAGTAGAGAAACATACTGCATATAACTTCCAATTCGATAGTAGTATATTCTATACCTTAACGTTATTTGAAAATGTTTCTTAAATTGATAAGACAATTCAGCAGAGAGCAATCTTCATGAATCTTAGCAATAGGAATTTGAAGCTTGCTTCTTATTTAAACAACAAACTTTCAAACTACTAAACAGGTAGACAGTGTTTTGCAGGATGTAACATTTTGCATTTGGGCTCTGCCAGGCATCCTGTGCAACTATTACCAAATGTGTGATCTGGGTATTGTAAACCCTCAAGGCAAAGATCAGTGCAGAAGAGAATGGCTTCTACTGAAGCACATGCTTCCACAGCTGGTGATCTAAGTGCATGCTGATCTATTGTCATTGTGGGGGTGTTAGTAAGTTTGCTATCCTAAGCACTTGGACCTCTTTCCTGAGTTTATATCTGTTTATATTGTACCATCAGCAAACAGTAAAATGCAGACCTGTGAAATTGTTTTCATTGCAAAAGCAGCAATTGTCTGACTAAATTCCTCAGTGTATAACATTTTGGAAGTCAACTATCAGCACCTCCTCCCACCTACGTAAAGACTTGATGTTAGGTTATGTAACTGGGATCATGGGAGCACAATATGGGAGTAGATTTTGAATTGATGCATGAGTTGTGGTCATTTAGCCACTGGCACCACAGCCTTTACTAACAGTCCCTATGCCAATATGGTTACTTGTTTCTCTTGGACATACTGGGATTTTCTAAAGTAGGAAAGACCATAGTGACATAGCTGGAACCAGCCCATACAGAAGCCACAGTAGGTCCAGTGGGTGGTCTGATGGCACTACTGTCTCTGAGTCGTAGTGAGAGGAACTCAGGACTAATACACATAATTGTTACTCTAGTGAAATTTACTGGGAAACAGAAAGTTGGGAATAGTCACTCTTTCAGTGAAGAGATGATAGAATAAATCACATACTTTGTGGGCCAGGGATAAATATCACATGGCAGATCTGTATGTACACAAATGAAATACAGCAATGATAAAAAATTAAGTAGGAATAATGAGGAGGGAAAACAGGTCAAGATATTCATGAGGGGTTGGTGAGATGATCAGTGGGCAAATCTCTGCAAGCCTGACAGCCTGAGTTCAGTGTCCTGACCCCATATAAAGGCAGAAGGACAGAATCAACTTCATACAGTCACCCTCTTGACCTACATGTGTGTGCTGTGGTATGTGTGTGACACACACACACACACACACACACGCACACACACACACAAATACTAATGATGAAGTCTTAAAAATCCGTAGGGCAAATGGGGTACCTGTAAAACTATGACTTAATTTGTGTGTGCTCAGAAAAATCTAGGCGTGAGAAATTAGCAAATTTTTGAGGGTGGCAGAGTAGAAAAACCAAAACCTCTCCCCATTGTTTAAAACAGCAAATTTGGTTCAATGTTCTATTAAATTAAAAAAGTAAATGTAAATGTACAAGGAAGTACTCTCTGTGAAGATCTTCATGAATGAGAATGCATGTTACAGAAATGGATGGGCATCAGAAGGCAAGATGGGAAACAGCTCTGTATCCAATAAACGTCATTACTGAAAAGTGATTTGTTAAACATTTTGAAGTAGCTATAACAAGAATACAATTGCATTCCAAATAATGTAATTTAGTGATCTGAATTAATCTTTCAGCATAATATAAGAAGTTATTATTCTTATATAAGTGTTAGCAGTAAATAGTTTCTTAGGTTGTCAAGCTAAGAAAAGTGACAACAGAGGAAGCTATGTTAAAGGATTCTGTTACACTTTCATCTTGGGGTGTGAAATAAAGTATTATGGGAGGCTTGATTGAGGAGGCTGCCCCCTTCTCCATTCTGGCATGTTCTTGAGATTGCTTTGCTGCTGTGTATCAGACCTTCCGATCTTGTATTGTAGGAGACACTCCTGACAGTAAGGAAGAGACAGGAGGAGGCACATTTCTTTATTGGCCTTATTAAGAAGTTAAGTTTGCTAGTTGTACAATTAGGTAGCCCCTGGGGTGTTAGCAGTTGCATTAATTGAGTGCAGCTGTCTTCTGACACTCACGTGAACTGTGACTACTGTGCTCCGCTGTGAAGAGTAGTTACTGTTATTTCCTGTACACCCACCATCAACTCCCTTAGTCTAATAAATCATTGTACAAGCACAGGATTGAGTGTGCTGCTGAATCCAAGTGGTGGATCATTTTTCCCTACTTAAGGGACCTCTTTTTCTGTCTTCTTTGTAATATATTCACTTATGAGGTGGCCCACTATTCCAGTGTGTCTGAGAGCAGATTCCCGAGAATCACAAATTTCAGTGGCACTATATGTGAACATAATGTCTTCACAACTTGGACTCTAAAGCCAAAATTACAGCTAGTACATAAAAGACCACATTTGATCTTAGCCAAAAGGCTGAGAAGCAGTACACAAAAGCTATTAAAGGATTTTTAAATAAACATTTTTTTTATTCCTTGAGATTATAATATAATGACATTATTTATCTGTTCCCTTTTCTTCTTCCCTTTAAATCTTCCCATTTGCCCCATCTTTCTTCTTTTTCAAAATTATGGCCTATTTTCTCATTAAGTGATGATACATAATTATGTGTATGTGTATATGTTTATATATAACATATATATGTATATATATATATACACACACACACACACACACACACACACACACACACCTATATATATTTCAAAACATAGACCGTGTTCAGCTAGCCTTAGCCATGGCTGCTTCTGTAACTTTAGTTGGGGCTGGTAGTCCTTATTGAGACCACGCCCACAACTGTTAAGCCTTCTGGTAAACTCATCATCTCTTTCTTTCCTCTGTTACTTGATTCTTGAGAAAAGAATGGAATTGGCTAATATCTTTGAAAATTTCTGTTGTTAGTGATGGACTAAAGTAAAAGGCCTAGACAATGTTGGAATGCCTTAGTCCAGAGTGGCCTCTGCTGTGGCAGATGGCAACACTCACAAAAGAGCCACATGCCATAATGGGAGTAATACCTATAACAGCCATCTTGTTCACTTCCCTCAGCATTACTGTTTTCAAAGCCTTTTAAAATCTGTTTTCTCACCTGATGCCAGTGCAGACACCCACATTACAAGTCCGTTTGTGGACTTCAGAATCACCTTCTCCCTGACTTGAGCTGGTGCTGATGGTGGGGGCCTGTGGAACAATCCCCTGCTTTCTAGGAAGGACCACACAGTCCATAACACGCCATTTTTGACTTACACATGGCACTTTTCTTTTTCCTGTTGAGTGAACAGCAGCTGGGACTGAAAAGGAAAAAGAACTAATCGGTTCTGGTTTTGTTTGTGTGTTTCTTGATTTTATTTCACCAGTGCCGTTGGTGGAAGAGAACAATACCACTTAGTAGAATGTTTAAAGCTGTACCAAATGCCTTTCTCTTTGAAGCTGGGTTTTCAAAGCCTTTGTTTCTCAGTATTTTTCACTTTTCTTCAAAGAGAGTAAATTCTAACTGTATTTAGAACACACACTCATTAAAGTGTTTATGAAGCTGATGGAGCACTGTCCCCTAACCCAAGGACAACAAAAATTGTTTTAGACAGAAAACAACCTTTTCTTTTCTGGCCTAGAATAGGAAAACACAGCAGATGATATCTAGATTCTCTATTTTGGGGTGTGTGTGTGTGTGTGTGTGTGTGTGTGTGTGTGTGTGTGTGTGAAGGCAGTAAATTCCAGCCTGCAGAAAACCAGACTGTCATTCTGTAATGACATAGAAGGAGTAAATGATAAGTAGGTATGATAACAATAGATGAAAGATAGATGGACAGATAAATGGCAGACAGATAGATGATACACAGATAGAAATAGATGGATAGATAACAGATAGATGATAGACAGATAGATAGATAGATAGATGAAGGATAGATGGATAGATGGCTGACAGATGATAGACAGACTGACAGATGTAGATTGATGTATAGATGATAGATAATAGATGATAGATAGATCATAGATGATAAATAAACAGGTGATAGATACATAGATGATAGATGTTTTAATGTTCTGTCCTGTTTGTCATCACCCAAAACAATTCATTTCATGACTCTGCTTAGATCTGAATGGAATACACATGTGACCTAAGAGTCTTTGAATTGTGAAATTCAGTCACAAACCTTTTCAAGACTGTAAAAGCAAACAGAATGAACCTCTTTTAAAGCATTTGTCCTACATGGTATGCATAGTACATGTTCATCTACTGTGTAGTTAGACACTTCTACAAATAATTGTGTATTTGCCATCACTGCAGTGTGAAGTCAAGACAGTGAAGGAGACAAAACAAGATTCTTATCCACACAGACTTCACAGACTTCTCAGCACTTTAAAACCCATTATCATTCCGAGCTCTTACCATTAGGCTTTTAGGTACTCTTTCATTGGCTTGTTGATCCTATGGATTAACTAGTCAGTATGTCAGGTGAACAATTGTTTTCTTGGTTTTACATCAGCCTTCAATAGTCCCTTGGATTCCTTTTCTTCTTTCCACTGGGGTCACTGTTGCAAAACTGCACTTGTCTATCTCTGCCTGCCCACAGCGCCTAATGCTTGATAGATAAAGATTGTCTGCTTATTTGAGAAAATGATGAGGTTCCAAGAAAAGTCTCTTCCTGGTATTAAATGTTGAACTAAAGATTTGCATAATGACCAGGGATTGGTTTAAATCCATAGATTTGATTCCTTCCAAACTGGTGTTTAATTGTATATTTGCACAGATGCTCAGAGAGTCTGACTTGAGGTCTTTCAGAAATCCAGATTTCTCATAGAATCACAGCCATTATAGGCACATACTCCAGAGGAAGTCGGACATGATAGGCACCCACTCATGCCTGAAGAAGCAGGTCTGTATGCTTGGATACTAAACTTAGCAAGATATGCATAGCTGCCAAACTGCTCATGAAGGTTAAATCTAAAAGAAGATCAAGAGCACTTTATGCTTGCTGCTCCCAAGAGAGCACACAAGTGTCCCTTAATATAAGCCATTGACATACTTGTCATCAAGCTTGATCTATAGTCCAGGGTGACCTTAGACTCTAACTCTTCATCCTGAGTGACGGGTTTAGAGGTGTGGACATCATATCCACTTTAATGAGGAGTTGAGGATCTAACCCAGGGTGTCATGCATGGGAGGCTAGCACTCCATCCACTGAGCTATATTGGTGTCCAAACTTTTTTAAAAAACTGGGTGTAGCTTTTGATAATGTCTTAATATCAGGAAAAATAAAAATAAAATCACTTGCATAGATGGAAAACTGGACGTTATATACATTCCAAGACTGTTTCTACCAGATAGATTTTCAGAAACACATGTAGTGGTTTCATTATGTCAGTTTCATCTGGAACGTTCTTACAGTCTCTTTTTATGGTCTCTCCCTATTCCTTCTCTTTTTAGAACTTCATCATTTCTCAAAGATCAGAGAAGAGAGAACACACCACATACTGTTTCCCATAAAAGCTAGTTCCATTTCACTAAAACTTTACATTATTTTGCATGAGTCACTGCATTTGCATTTGCAAATCAGTCATTGTTACTGTGGTTACCTTTATTTACTTTTCCTATCACCTTATAAGTTAGTTAACATCAAGGCTGGTTTTGTTTCTCTGTTTTGGGGTTCTATTGACTCCTAGTATATAGCAGATACTGTGTATGAGCTATAGCACTTTCCCATGCTACATATAACACAATTTTATTCATTGGCACTAGCGTTCCTCTTGTTTTATTGTAATTGGAGAGCCAAGGCAGATATTGAGAAAGTAACTCTAAGGTATCTAAACATCTAAAATGGGATCATCTAAAAATGGTGTGTAATGGTGTACTTATAAAAAGTGCAGAATTGAATTTTAAACGAGTGTACTTTGGATAACAGTGCTTTCATTTCAGTCAATACAGATGAGCTGAGCTATGTTGTGGAGAAGCACACGTCACAAAGTGCATAACTTACTCTACAGCATCTGGTTTTCATGCATGGCTATGTCTTGATTTTGACACTTGGCTCTATGTTGTCAAGTTAAGAGCGGCTCTTATCTGTATGTGGCTAGAAGGTAAACAGGCAGAAAGGAAACGTGACTAACCACTTACTGAGTCTTAAAATTTCTATTGCTAGACTTGGTGGTGGGTGCTGTAATCCTAGCCCTAGGCAAGCTGAGGCAGGAGGATTATTAATTAGAGGTCAGCTTGGCATAGACAGCAAGACACTAACAACACTATCAAAATAGGCAAATAAAGAAATAACACTGCCAACAAAATCCTTCTGCTTAAAAGAAATGGAAGTTACTCCTTTTTGTTTTTAGGTTATTGGCCTGAGAAAATCTCATGATCACACCTCATTTTGGAAGCATGACAGGGATGTAGTTAATTCATACCTGTGTATTATACCTAAGTGTCCTACTTTCTATAGGTAGCTTCAAAACAGGGTAAAGAGAATAGCTCAGGAGTATGTGGTCTTGGGTTTGACCCCAGTACCAACACTACTGTCCATACCAACAAAACCCAGGCCAGAGAACAATGCCACCACAGCTTGACAGTGCAGAAAGTCAGAACTCCTGAGCGTCAGAAATGATGAGGCTGGCATTACAAGCCACTGTCTCAGCCACTGCCACTTTATATTAAGCTCCAGACACCTATTACTCTCCTAGAAAGAAAAACTGGTTAAAGAATGCTATATTTGTGGCATATATTTATTAGGTCTGGAGAGGTTTTTGTTAGTTTTTGAGAAAGGGTTTCCTTATGTTGCTCAGGCTGGCTGCAAACTCTGAATCTTCTACATCAGCTTCCTAAATGTTAAGGCATGCTCTACCACACCCACTGGGATTTCGTTCTTACCAAAATAAGATTTAAACTAGGCATGGTAGTGCACGTCTATAATTCTTGTATTTGGAGGCTGAGGCAGGAGGATCGTACTCTGGAGACCAGCCTTACATACATAGAGAATCCCAAGACAGCTAGGTACCATAACGAAGTTCTCAGATTAATATATCAGATTAGAATGGGAAGAAGTCATAGTTTAAGCTGGAAACAGAACAAGATGCTAGGAAGATGAGAGAGTTGAAATCGTACGAAGGAAAGGCTTTGGCGCTGGGGACTGGATCTGACCATTGGCTCAGCTTAGTAAGTGGAATAGAAAAATGAATAAATGCTAAAGAAGCAATCTGGTTGCTAAAAAATAGATGTGCAATAAAGCTCTGAGGGATGATGACTCATTTGTTTATCACAGGTGTTTAGCAAATACATTACCAAATGTTTTATAAATAATTGATGGCACTGTGTGAGTGAAGACAACATTAGGAGTACCCATTTTATAGATGAGAAGAATGAGGCCTGAGGAGGCTTTGATTCTCATCCAGTGCCTCAGAACCACAGCATTAAGGATCAGGTCAGGCATCTAAAGCTGGTTGGTCTGGCTTCCAAGTGCACTTTCTCGAGTGATGTACTTTCTGAGTGTGAACTTCTTGGAAGAGGACAGAAGGGAAGCAGAGGCAGAACTCGGGTAAAGGTCAACATTATCAACATATCAACTTGAGTACATCAAATGTTGCCTCTGACTGGATTACAGGTGTGGGAAAGTGTAAATGGCTGCTAGTTCTTAACCTCTGCAGTGCCTCTCTCAGCATGGGAAACCAGCAGGTGTTTATAAATGCCTCCTGAAGTTGTCAGTGTTTTCCTGTTCATTAGAACTCTTCCTGGCTGTTGGAATTACTAAGCTCTCCTGCAGTAGTTGATGTCAATGTTTATTCGGTTACCAGACCTAAGATGATCATCTGGTCTCATTTTGAACTAAATAACCTCAGTTGGTTAGACTCATGCCTTGAAGCCATCCTATATTTTTGAAAAATCTCAAAGACAGTGAGTTGAATAGAGAGTTGCATTTAGGTCATAGGAAATATACTGTCTAATTTTAAAAGGGAAGAGAGACCCTAAACCAAATGGGACAGATGAGCAACACTAATTAGACCCTCCCTCACTTTCTGTGTATGTGCACATTTTTTTTATATATGTAACAATAATAGTTACAGAAGATAAGATAATTTGGTGGGAGAAGGTAGGATAGATTATGTAAATATAATAATTTTATTAAATTCTGGAAAAATTAAAATTTTGAGTTAAAAAATATGTCTTCAGTGAAATGTGGCAAAGGTTAAGAAGCCGTGCTTTGGTTTCAATGGTTACAAGCATGCTCTGCTTTGGCACAGGACCCAAGATCAGTTCCTGTCTGCTGGGTCAGATGATTCACAGCCTCCTGTAGCTCCAGCCACAGAGGAATCTGAAGTCTCCAGCCTCTATGGCCACTTCCAGTCACATATTCACAACCTGCTCTCCCACCAGATGCACCCAATCGAAAACAATACTACAAATTAAACAATCAAACAAAAAATAATACCAAGCTCCGCTTTAAGGAACCTGTATCCTCCACACTCAACTGGCTCCGCTTGAGCTTTGCTTACATTTCTGATACCACTGCACGTTCTGGAATCCCATGTAAACCTGCTTTTCATTTTCTTATCTCCCCGAACCACCAAAGTCAACTTCCCTTTTACTGTCTGCACTGTTCTCCTGTAGGTTGCTTTATTTCTTATCTAGCTTCAGCCCTGCTTGTATGTCTGCTGATGAACAATGCTCTGTATCTTATCACTTGGAAAGGACTTGACCCAGCACACAAAAATGCAAAGGATCTGTTTCCCCTTGTCTCCAAATCCCAAGGCCTTTTCACTAACTAATCATGGGATACAAAGTTGATATCCCGCCTGGTTTCCTACTGTGAGCAGCTCACACAGTTTGTCTGCCATGGGTTTTTTGTTCGGTTGTTGTTTTCAAGGTATTTTTGTTGTTTCCATTAGTTTGTTTTTTCTGAGACAAGATCTCATTATGTAGCCCAGTCTGCCTTTCTGCACACAATCTTTCTGCCTCAGGCTTCCGGGTAAGCACCACTATGACACATGCGGCTTTATGTTTTAAAATGAGATTGTCCTGTGAATACAAGAATAACTCCACCAGAGACAGTTTTACCAACCGCTTTGAGTCTATGTGACAGGTGAAATCTCTTTTTAAAAAACAAGAATGCTCTGTGGTGGGGGATCAAACCCAAGGTCTTGTGTGTTTTAGGCAAGTGTTCTACATTCATGCCCCATTTCCTATCTGCAATCTGTCATCAGCAGTTCCCATTGCCTGCAGCAATATATTACAAGGGTGATGTGCACTGAGTTAGCAGTTCCATTTCTCAGATAATCTGGAGATCGAGGCTGGCTGCTATTCTTCTTCAGAGACGTTTGCCATTACTCCAGGTGTTAATAGACACTGTCACATTCTTTTGTGTCATCTTTTCAAAGTGATTGAGAGTAATGGTAGGCCTGGGTCACACAGTATGACCGTGTTTTAGGAAAACGAGTAAACCTCCAAACACTCAAAGTTGAGAACACCTTAAACTAGGCAGTTCCAACACAACCCATCTCTTGTGAAACCTACTCGCTTGCTTACGTCACAGTTGCAATGGAATGGATTTTGTCTCAGACTCTTTACAAAGAATTCTGTTAAAAGATTATTTTACACTCTGGTAAGAAGGTGGAATTTTTTGTAAAGTATTTTTGTTTCAGATACAGCATTTCTCAGGAACTGTGAAAGTAGACCATTGGGTCTTTTTATGATAGGCTAACTATCCTGTTGCTCTGATATCTGCTCAGCAGAATGTCCACTTCTCTAGCAGCAGTGTGTTCCTGACATAGCATGTCTCTGAATCCTTTGGTCTCTGAATCGCTCAGCCTCTGAATCCTTCAGGCTCTGAATTATTCAGTCTCATTTAATAGGAGCAAAGTGAAGACCCTGGGGTGAAATGTTTGTATATTCACATCTGATTAGGAAATACATCATCTTGATACATGTTTGCTGTGAATCTTGGATTTTGTTTTAGTATTCAGTCACAAACAGGAGACACTTTTCTGTCACTTCATTCTTTTGTAGGGATCGTGAAGCTGCTCATCAATTAAGGAATATCACTGAGCAACTTCCTTGGTCACCAGAATTATGGGGTCCAAATGAAAGTTTAATTTTGTTACAGGCAGGACATTTACATTGAATACCAGATATATTGGTAAATCATAGGTAGGTTACTATTCTCAGGAAAACCTATAAATGACTATATATATATATATGTTTCCATATAGCAGAAACACTTTTATTTCTTCAAACTGTTAACTATCTGCATGGTAAAAATAGAACCCATCTTGAAAATGCTATTGTGTTCCATCCTCAGTGAAACAAACTCATGGTGAAATTCGTTTGATAACATGAGTGCTTGACTATGTCTTGACCTTCCACAGCCTATTTTGCAGTCACCATCAATAATTCATTATGAATACCAATACAATTGTTTTATCCGACAATAAAGATTTTGTCTATTTCTGTGAAGCAAAAGCTGTTATTTCCATTTTGATGAGTAGGTCAAACATATAACTTAAAACCTGATGAGTGTCTAATTGGGTCTCCAGCTACGTTTCCTCATTCTGATCTTTTCGTTAATGGATTTGCTTTTTAATAGAGGGAAGACACTCTAACTGGTTGAAAATTTTGGTTAGTATATTAGTGAGACATCTTCTCATGTAAGCCTGTGCATACATTCGAACGGCACCAAAGGACAGTTAAAGGGTGTAAAATGACTAGATGTGCCCTATGTGGCTCTTTCATTTAGATCCATGCTCCTGTGTTTGGGAATGACTTCGTTTAGTGCTACATTTTAGTCATTACTTTCTAACTGAAGCCCACATGCAAGTGTCCTTATAGTTTTTCCGTTGTTTTGCTCATACTTTATTTTAATCACTTACAAATATATACCTGGCATGCTATTGCATACCCATGAACTGAAAACCCAGGAGGTGGAGACAGAATTGTTGCTGGCCAGTCGGAGGGTAACATGGTCTCTACAATAAGTCTCAGGCTAACTGAAATACATAGTGATACCTTATTTTAAAACAACCAGTTTGGGTGGTGAGATGGATCAGTAGATAATAGTGCTCACTTCAAAGCTGGTGACCTGCATTCAGTCCCACATAGTGGAAGAGGAGAATTGATGACATCCTCTGACTTCCACTCATGTCTCTGTGGCAAATACCCCCTAAGTAAGCACTGAAAAACCCCATCTGATTAAAAAAAGCCAGGTATGGTGTCTAAGGCTAGACTATTACCACAATGCTGAGGCTAGCCTGGGCAATAAGGTGATTTTCAGGCAAGCCTGGGCTACACAATGAAAACTGATCTCAAAAACAGACGAGCAATCTATGTGATGGCTTGGCAGGTTAAGGAAATTGCCTCCATGCAGGATGACGTGAGAATGAGACCTAGCATCCCCCTGATCGAAAGAGAAAGCTGACTCCTGCAAGTTGTCCTCTGACCTATGCACAAACACACAAATAAACAGGTATTTTTATAACGAAGAAAAACATATTGGCATGTATCTACATATCTACCACAAGCATCGCTGTTTAAATAAGCTACTTTATAAAAGTTGTATAAACATTTTCTGGGAGGATATGTATACATACTTATCCCAGATTGGGCCTGGCAACAGATGAGTCAGGATTCATTGTCTATGTTGACAAACCAACGTGTTTGGTTTACAAGATGTTGCTGTAGGAGCACAGGTGGCCCAAATAGCTACATGTCCATAAAGTTCTGTCCCATCAGGGATGACGACCTCATGGAAGCTGAATCATAGAGCTCTCACCTTCAGTTACTCTGTGCTTCCTGTGTACTCCAGCATTGCTCAATATTGCTTGCAGCTGGTAGGTGTGTGTGTGCACGTGCATGTGTGTGTGTATGCATGTGAGTGTGTGTATGTGTGTCTCTGTGTGTGGGTAGGGGCAGAAGGGAATAATAACATGAGTTTCAGGTAAGGGTCCTGTGACTTACTGTATTGTTTTGCTAAAGCAGTTACCATGCCTACAACACTGGGGTAATCTCTATCTCCAAATGAAGATGGGCTGATCATATTATGCCAAGAAGAAAACGCCTACACCAGGAATACAGAACATGATATAAAAATCACATGAATGTAGTATCTTCTTGTGTAAAAACTTGGACAGTATTTCATTCTTAGTAACATGTTGCTACCGTAGCAACTTTCCTTGCATCACGTTATCTTCTGAGGCAAACTTAAACTCTTTACCTTTGGAAAGAGCTTATAGGACTATAACTGAAACAACCACTGACTACCAAGTTGTGTCCGTATAAAAGACTGTTGGTTTGTTAATGTCTATTTTATACACTCCAAATATACAGATCGGCATAATAAATTTAAATTTCCATTTCCATTTGAAGCAATAATTTTCTGAGTTATTACTGACATAGTATTTTAAAGTTAAAAGCAAACTTTCATTTAAATAATAAAAGCCACAGAATGGTAGACAGGTCTTTTTGGCCAGCATTTGAAATCATTTAAAAAAAAAGAATGTTAATTATGAATTTAGATATCTATGAGTGTTGAGTGTTGGCTAAATTTATGAAAATATTATAATACTTCCAATACTTCCGTAGTATTATTTTGAGTCAGTAATTATAACTCTTATGTAGGAACAATGGGTGTTTGAAATTATTCGGTAGTAGCTAACGCTTTCTATAGTAGAAAGCATAAAAGGATTTAAATGGACAAAGACTATTTAGCTTCATCAATTGATGGTGAGATTGCTGTTCTAGAAACTTCCTCTTGAAGAAATAACTAATCAATTGATGTGGTCATACCTTCCCATAACTATATTAGTTTAAAATGCAGAGAGTAATGCTGAACTTAAGGGCTTAGATGTAGATTCTCTAGTCATTGAACACATCCAGGTGAACAAGGCACCTAAGATGCACTAGCGAACCTACAGAGCTCATGGCCAGATTAACCCATACATGAGCTCCCCCTGCCACATTGAGATGATCCTCACTGAGAAGGAACAGATTGTTCCAAAGCCAGGAGAGGAGGTTGCACAGAAGAAAAAGATATCCCAGAAGAAACTGAAGAAACAAAAACTCATGGCGCGGGAATAAATTCAGCATAAAATAAATGCAGATAAAGTAAAAAAATAAAAAACCTTTGATTTTATGAGATGAAGTTTAAAATTCTTCTTATTGAACATACAGATGCCATAAAATTCTGCTCAATTTCTAAGAGCTTGGTGTCAATTCTACCAATAGGTGTCTGAGTGCTTTTTGTGAGTTGGTCACTGAGGAAGGTTTCCTTTCTTTAAGAGATTTTTGTGTTTCCTCTTTAAGATCTTCTAGCTGTTTACCTGTGTTCTCCTGTATTTCTTTAAGGGAGTTATGTCCTTTTTTTAAGTCTTCTATCATCATCATGAGAAGTGATTTTAGATCCGAATCTTGCTTTTCCGGTGTGATGGTGTATCTAGGACTTGCTATGGTGGGATAACTGGGTTTTGATGATGCCAGGTAACCTTGGTTTCTGTTGCTTATGTTCTTGTGCTTGCCTCCTGCCATCTGGTTATCTCTAGTGCTACCTGCCCTCCCTTTATCTGACTGGAGCCTGTCTTTCCTGTGATCCTGGTTGTGTCAGAACTCCTCAGAGACCAGCTGTCTGTGGGATCCTGTGATTCTGGGATCCTGGGATCCTGGGTATAACAGAGCTCCTTGGATCCTGGGATCCTGGGCATGTTAGAGCACCTGGGAGTGGAGCTTCCTCTGGGTGTTGTGAGACTGGCTGAGGAGTTCTCCCCCAAGGTCTGCTCAGGGTACCAGCCCAGACCAGAAGTGGAAGATTTCCTTTCTTACAGTACAGGTAATTTTTCCAAATTAATGTATAACATTAGCCTTTATAATTATTTTAGAGTTTGATGATAAAGCATATAAAAATGTATAAGGAAAGGTTACTTAATTCTTTCTAGAGGTTGCAACTGGTAAATAGGTTGTAAGCAGGGAAGGATTCTTAGATAAGATCATAAACTGCTAGAATTCATTAAGTCATCCAAAAATGATAGAAGAGAGAAAATGTTGCTTTAGGTAGAGAAATAAAAAGCACAGAAGAGTGAGGCTATATCTTTTTCCTTTAATTGTCTGTGTATGGGTTGTGTGGTGGATGTGCCCATGTGAGTGTAGAGGCCAGAGCAGGACAGTGTGACTCTTTCTCTAATTTCTTCTACCTTGTTGCCTTGAGACATGGTCCTCAGCCATTGAATTTGGGATTTGCCTGAGTGTGACCCCCAAGTCCTAGGGTTACAGGAGCATGTCTGGCTTTTTAACCTGGCTGCTAAGGATTCAAACTCAAGTCTTCCTTCTTTCAGAACAAGCGCTCTTACCCACTGAACCATCTCCCCAGCTCCAGTACATTTAATGTTTGAGAGTTTCAAGAACTTTGACATACCTAAATGTTACGTTATCAGAGGCAAATGTGGATGGGTGGAGGAAGGGGTTAATAGTACACAAAAGACCTTAAACTCCAGGCTACATACCTGGGGTTCCATTCTAGGTACTTAAATAGCCACCATGCAAGTTAAAGCAAGAAAGGGGTATGACTGGATATGAATTTAATAATCATCATGGGACTCCGGAGATGCTGAAGGAGAGGAAGGAAGGCAGTGCAATTGTCTAGAGAAGAGATGGCAAGTATGTGGCTCTAGGCTAAGGCAGAAAAAGTAGAAAGACGTGAATGGATTTGAGGATGTGAGGACTCAGGCTTTGCATGGTGAACAAATTAAATACGGAGAAAGCACAATGAAAAAGGGAGGAATATTAAACATCTCCCAGCTTGAGTGAGTGTTTGGTAGCAGTTCAATCAAAACTGGATGTCCAGGGATACAGGAAGATGGGAAACAAGTGGATAGAGGGAGAATTCTACAGTAAGGCTCTTCTGATATCTTAAGAAAATTCTATATGAAATTCTTCACAAGGACCTGTTTAAATTGAGAAGCTCTAAGATATATGTTCTACAAGAACAGTAAGAAACACAGAAAAAGTAAAGTTTTGTTTCATTTCATTATTTGGAACTGTACAGCTTCAATTTTGTGTTCCCCTTGACTCCATGTATAAGTTTTCTTGACTTTAGGGAGCTTGGCCAAAATCATGGTCTGTACACTGCAGTGCACAGTGAATAGCTACCGTGGCAGTGACCCTCAAAGAGGAAGAGCATGCCCCACAATGGGATTCAATGGTTCCTCAGGGCAGGTCAGCAAAGGTTAGGAAAACGTCCCAGTCTTCAAACTAATAGATAAGGAAGACTTGTCCGAGTCTTGTGTTTGGCTAGACTCAAGATAAGCCATTGTTCTGAGAGAGAACAACAGTGAAGACTACAACCGCTGGAGATGATGGGACCATGAGGATGTCACCCCAAATGTGCACAAGGGGACAGAGAAGTCTGCTAAGGAGTAGCCTGCTTAGAAAGTGCCTTGAGTGTAAAGAGAAATAGATGTAAATGGAAACATAGACATCAACATTTCCTTTAAACCACTCCGGGTTTGTTTCTTTCCATGTGTAGGCGATGAACATATCTGGCCTGGCATTCCGAGAGGGATTTCCTCCCCTGTCTCTTCGTTTATTACTTTTCTAAGAGGCAGATCTTTATAGCCTCAGAGTATCCTGCCCACTGCTGTGCTTTGCTTATAGATTCCTGTTTGTGCCAGCGTATTTGGAGAGATGCACACTTCAAGAAATTCTGGTTATTTATCATGATCAAGATTTATCAAACATGTAGCAATCTGCAAAACCACCCTGCATAAGAAAACATAAACTTCCTTGATTATCTGGAGAGTCCATAGCCCTGTGCTAATACTGATTAGGCTCATAGCACAAGCTCTCCAAGGTGAGACTTATCATACATAAAATAAATTCTACATTATAAGAAGTGCACATAAGGAGGGAATTTGGTGAGTGAAACTAGAAGATAGTACAAGTCTGTTTTCTAATTTAAATGAGCTCAGGGCATTTTCCCAGGTTTGTTTTTCCAATGAATAATTTCATTGCCCTATTTATATTTATAATTTTAATGGGTCTTTTTTTAAATGGACCCATTGTCTTCAAATGTTTTCAAACTACCTCCTGCAATCTGATGTTCAGTCTATGAATATTCAGCATCTGCATAAGCATTTCATCCCAATATTGACACGTTGTGATCACATCTTCCTTAATCTAGTTCCTTCTTTGCTCATGAAAATTGACAGCGTCTGTGCTCATCACTTCACATGATTCAAAAGACTGCTTCTCCCAAGTCTGCATCCTCAGGAATATTTTCTGCATTTCCCATGCTGTGTGCCACCTGTCTGCACTTTCTCCCTCTTCTGATCATCCTTAGTTATTTGTATTTCTTCAGAGGTACTCTTTCACTGACTGTCATTCTTCGAGACAATGTAGTTTGCAGTAATCTCACTATTGCAGTGGCTGTGAGTCTGATGTGCTTTGAGTTAACATAACATGAAATCCATTGCATATCATAGACCTGGTATTTTGCTATTTTTCACATTCTGTATAACTGCTTGTCTTTTTAAATGGGAATTGTATTAATTTCTGATTGCCTTGTGGCTAGAAAACAACCAGCATCCTAAATAATTGTCTCTAAGGAAAATGGCAAACGTGCTCAGGAAGAGAGGATAAGAGAGACTTTGAACTCAGATCTTATCATTAGCTCACCCGACTTATCATTTGTTCACCAGGGCCTAGGTAATAAGACACAGGACAGGACAGAATCTACATGAAACAAAGAGCAAAATAATGTGCATATTTATATAGTCTGACTCACTAATGAAGGGCGAAAGGAAAAACTTTTCTATCTTTAATTGAGATTTGTAATCTTATGAGTTCCCTGTAATCATCTCTCATATAGACTGCAATTCAGAATGCTACAGAGTGCACTGTGCTAGTAAGTTATGATGTTAAATATTCCTGATTGATCCAGGAAACAACCTAGATGCTGTATAAAGCATCTTCAGTAGGAATGCAAAGAAAAGTATACTGCCTTTTAAACTTTCTGACACTATACAAAGAAATGTGAAAGTTCTTTCCCCCCAAACAGTTGAGATTATTGCTGTTTTACTTTTCTTTATCCTAGTCCCTCTCCCCCAAATCAGCTACATTAAACACACACACACACACACACACACACACACACACACACACAAAACAAAAAACAAACAAGTCAGTAAACCAGTGTTTGCAAAGGCATCTGTCTAAAGCGATGGCTGGTTGCCCACATGTGCTTTAACTGTACATCTTTTGAGGCTTTTGGAAATATCAGTGTTGGCCCAAGTAGGGAATGAGCTGTTACGCTGAAAATCACATGGCATGTGTGAGCTGCTTGACACTGTTTGTAGTGCTCACCTGTGCCCTTTTCACCCTCAGATGTCCCATAATGGTCTTTTTCTGAAGAGATCTTACCCTCCACTCCTGTGTTTACAGAGGTAAATTCTCAGGGAACAATTTTTGGCATCCTATACTCTCTTCTCCTCTTTACTGTTTCTCCTCTGTTTCCTCGCCCGCTTTCTCCAAATTCCTCTGAGAATTCCTCCTGCGTCATCTCTTCTCCTGTTTATTCTTCTTTATGGGCACCCAGTCCAAGCCTTTCCTCTGCTCAGCTAGGCAAAATGATTTTGTCATCTTTAACTATATTTCATAGCACTGAGCTCCTGAATTTCCATTAAGCTGCATACTTAGGAATGCACTGTGGTGTCAAATACACAAATGTTTAAATCCAGGTATGTTAGCAGGAAGGTATTTTACAGCCTCTTCATCTTTATTTCTAACCTCAACTCATCAAATCTATTTTGTGTTCAGTTAACATTGGGGGGCCTTGCATCTCTCTCTCCTCCTGTTAGCAAAGGCCTGGTGTATGCTTCCATGACTTACTAATTTTCTTTCTGCAAACATCCTCTCCATTGTTGTCTATAATGATGTCAAATTCACTGCAAAGAAGAACCACATGATCGTTCTCCTTTGCATACAATTTTTTTAAAAATAAGGTTTCAGATATCCTTTTCTTAAAAAAAAAAATGAAAAAGAAAAGAATGAACACAAAAGAATGAACATAGTATGTACTCACTGATAAGTGGTTATTAGCCCAAAAGTTCAAAATACCCAAGAGTCACTTCACAGCAACCAAAGGACTGGGTGTGAGGTCCCAGATGGAGGAGTTGGAGAAGGGACTGAAGGAGCTGAGGAAGTTTGCAGCCCCAGGGAGGGAGCAACAGTGTCAACTGGCCTGACCCTCGATACTCCCAGAGACTGGATCACCAACCAAAGAATACACATGGAGGGACCTATGGTGCTGGCCACATATGAGGCAGAGGAAGGTCTTGTTAGCCATCAGGGGGAGGAGAGGCCCTTGGGCCAGAGGGTGTTAGATGCCCCAACATAGGGAAATGCCAAGGAGGGAAGTCGAGAGTGGGTGGGTAGGTGGGGGGGGAATACCCTCATAGAGGCAGGGGAGGGAGAAGGGGATGGGGAGGTTCCAAAGGGGAGATCTGGAAAAGGAGAAACATTTGAAATGTAAATAAAATATCAAAAAAATATTGTTTCATATTTCCTCAAGCTCTGCCTCTCTGTACTTTTTCAACCTTGAATATAGTGGCTTTTAAAGTCTAACCATCTATATCACAAAAAATTTCAAAGAATCAACTCTCAGTTGCTGAATATTTGACTATTACTCATAAGCTGGCTTAAGTCTCCAGCATACACATGGGTTGTTACTCCATTGACCCCTCCCTTCACCACTAGCCAAGCCAAACTCCCTTTTTTCTGATGACATGACTTTGTTCGCTGTCTTTTTTCCTCAAACAACCAAAAGCTGTTTTACTATAGGGACACTCATCTCTGGTCTCTCATTTGTCAAACTGAAGCATCTTTTCAACATAATAATTTATAACCTCTGACTTCTGACTCATTTCTTAGCTCCTGACATGAACTGTCAGACTTCTTTAGTCCACTGTATCTTGCTTTTCTTGTGTCTCAGAACATGGTGATATGTTACTAAATAAATGGAATCATTTGCACTGCTCTGTGTCATAACTTTTTGGTGCCCCAGACGTCATGGGCATATTACCAGTATAATCACACATAACTCAGTGACCAGAAGAGCCTCATGTTCAATGTTCTGTGATCATCACCCTGAAATAATTAGTAATTTCACATTTATAATGCTTATTATAACATTGAAGCTAAATATGTAACCCTATCCCCTTGCTTTTCCCATGTCCAAAACTAGATTTGCCACAACATTGGACTTTGTAAGATCTTGTAATCCATCCCCATTCCCACCAAGTCACCACCAGTGACCAGTGTTCATGGACAGAGCCTAGGTACCCAGGCATGCAGACTCTGTGGTGACATAAAATGGCTGCCACTTAAATCCTAACCTGGCAGTGCCGTGACATGTTGGTAGGAGACTCGAAAAGAAGTTTATCCCATGGACAAGTTTCAGTGTTATACCTTTCCTACATGAAACTAGAGGACACCTGACTTCTTTGCTCCTACCTGGAAGACACAATGTGTAGACCTAACCCTGACAGAGGTGTTTTGCAGGCATCATTGGTTTGCATGTGCTCATTATAGTTCAGGAGCCCATAAGAGTTTGAGCTTGCCTGGGAGCATCCCTTGAAATGATGCAGCTGTAAGTAGCAGATAAAACTGTGGAGAGGACCATGGAGCAGAGATAGACAGGAAGCAAGGTGAAACTCTATATGTTAGTACCTTTAATGTATGTTTTCTTCTGTTTTATAGGGGTGACATGCATTTCTGTTTTGTGGCATGACCTGTAAATTATGTAACAAGTGTATTTTGGCTCTTAGCTCCCTGTGTGTCTTATTTCACTTCTGCCTCCTCTCAGCACATTGTGTTCTGTAATAGTGTCACTTTTCATGGAGAAGTAGGAAATGTTTCTTAACATCCTAAAGGAAAGCTAGTGTAGTGCTCAGTCTAGGTTGTGAGTCAGACTGCTGGATTCAAATCTCAGTCTACTTACTAGATGCTCTATGACTTTTGACAGCTTATTCAGCATTATTTTTTGCTTGAGTTTCTCTGTTTTAGAATATTTGAATATTACAGATTTTTTATAGAATGTTCCAGAATATCCACAGAGCATTCATAGGATTAAGAGAGAATATCATAGTGTTTTAATTTTTATTTAACAAAGGGTTTGTTTTAGGAGTTGGTTTTGCATTTGTTTCAGTGGTTAGATCTGCAAGCAACCTCTGTTCTAAAAGTGAAGTTGCTTACATGAAACTTGTAACTACTGTTCACATTAAATAAAATTTATTTTTAATCTATCCATCTTTAAAATATTAATAAAGGCTGTTGGATCTTTATGATGAAATTTTTTCAGTGTCTTGCATAATTATTATTTGCTAGTTTTTCTGTCCTCGTGTTTCTTTGCATAACGGTTAAGTTAGTTCATCTTCAACTGTATAATACTAAATATGATACTCTATGTTGTCATAAGACCCGCCTTCCCCACTCCTCTTTAACTCTTTCAGCTACTAGATAAAAAAATGTAAAGGCCCTTGGCCAATGCATGTGAAAAGATCTGGGTCCTGAATACCTTGTGTTGCCCTTAGAAAGATCATAACCAACCTTGCTGTTTTCTCAAGGACAACTTTGTTTCAGTCTTGTTTCCATCAATCCCTGTGCTTATGAGACAGGAAAATACTGTTGCCTCTTGCATTCCTCAGCAGACGGCTCTATTTCATTAAAAATACATGGGTAGCCAGTAGTTTTGAAAATGCTTTCATAGCAGATATACACATCAGCGAAAGTGAAAGGAATCCTAAAAGTTGCAACGTGGACAGCACTGAAACACCACATGATTGTGAAGTGATGTTTAACACCTTCGCCGTCCTTGTATAAATGCATCATCTGTGAACTGGCTGTGTCCTTGAGACAAACTGTGGGCTCCCTTGAATTTAGCCAGTAAAGTTCTTCACAAAAACATTAAGATTCCAGAGCCAGCATCTAACTAAAGCTTTTCTGGTACTTTATCCCACTTCTTGACAAGGCCTGTGATGCTTTAACAAACCGTAAGCTGTAGTAAAAATAAATGTCACTTAAATTGTAGGGAACATACACAGTGAGATAGAGCTGGGTTTTTGGTTGTTGTTGTTTTGTTTTGTTTTGCTATTCCCCCTAAAAAACATGTATTTGTACGTATATGCCTCTATCAGCATGTACCAGCTGTTTGACTTTGAGATAATTATACAGCTGCTTTGAGCATCAATTTCTGGACTGTAAAATTAGTTTAACAATATTTAATTCACATTCCTATGGAAAGGGTTGTGTAAAAATGCATTAGTTAATTAAATAATTAATTCTCACTCCTACTGTGTGCCAGACACAGTAGGAAACCACAGAATCTTGGATTCTGAGGGTAAGGCAGGCCCAGAGTTTTTCTTCTCCTAAAGACTAACTCTTATGAATAGAATTTCTCCAAAGTGGTAATTACTATCATAAACATTTTCCCCTCATACTTAAGACTCCTACTCTGTGGGGGCTTGGTTGATTACAAGAAAACAGTATAAAATACTGTTCTCTTTCTCTTTTAAATTCATCTCTGTCTTCTAGGATACTAAATCTCAGTTGGAATACATTGTTCTAGATTGATCCTGAGCTCAAGGATCTCTGAAGTTACTCAAAGTGACTAAAGCTTTCTGGCATGTGGTGGGTCTAGGAACTGGTGAACATTTAGTGAGAAAGAAAATATATAAAATGCCAGGCAGTGGTGGCGCACACCTTTAATCCCAGCACTTGAGAGGCAGAGGCAGGCGGATTTCTGAGTTCGAGGCTAGCCTGGTCTACAGAGTGAGTTCCAGGACAGCCAGGGCTACACAGAGAAAATATTCTCCATGATAATCTAAATAGGCCAGATAAATTAACTTAGGAACTACCATTTAAAAGATATAATTTTTAGAAAGTCTTGTGCTGCTTAGTTGTTGCTTTTGTTTGGCTGATTGTTTTGTTTTGTTTGTCAGCTGGAGAGTCATTTGCAAAGAAGCAACTGCAGTTGAAAACAACCCCATCAGACTGGCCTGTGAGAGAGCTTATGGGGCATTTTCTTGATTGATGATCAATTTGGGAGGGCCCAGCCCACTATGATGGTGCTAGCCCTGGGCAGCTGTCCTGGGTTGTAAAAACAAAAACAAAACAAATAAACAACAAAAAAAACAATCTAAGCAAGTCTGTGAGCAGCGTTCCCTCATGGTCTGATTCAGTTCCTGCCTCCAGTTGCCTGCATTAAATTCCTGCCTTACATCTGTTCACTGTAAAGCCTAAGAGGAAGTAAATCTATTACTCCCCAGGTTGCTTTTGGTCATGGTGTTTATGGCACTAAACAAAGCAGACTAAAACATGCCTCTACTGTGACCTTTTCCCAGAAAATGTCTCTTCATCTCAGAGACAACTATCTAAAGAAACCCTTCTTTTCATCTTACTTGATGAACCAATGTATTTTCTAAGATTATATACAAGGGGCATTGATGATGGGTCATTTATAGGAGCATGGGAAACTCCGCAGTGGCTACCCCACTGAAGAAAATGTCTTTCTATCCCAGTGACCATTAACTTCTTTATATTCTTGGAGAGATAAAGAGTCTTGTGAGCTCCTTCAGGAAGGAGCACATGCTCTGTTCGGTGTGGGTATTACACAGCTTCTGAGACTGCACTGGTCCTGCCACCTCTGGAGGACAACTTTCCATGACAGAGCCCTCAGTACCTTAGCATTGAACTGCACCCCCAGGTTCTCTGTGTACTCTTAATGGAATTTTCACTTTTGACAAGTTCTCACTCTAAAGAGTGAGTCCTGACTATCCTGGAAGTTGCCACGTAGACCAGGCCAGACTCAGACTCACAGAGATCTGTCTGCCTCTGCATCCCAAGTACTGGGATTAAAGATGTGTACACCATGCCCAGACTAATTAATTTTTAATATTTTGTTTACTAAATGGTATCTAGACTTTCAGAAAGCTGTAAATATATTTACTTAAAGATAATTTTAGATCATTAAGTTTTGAAATAATTTGTATAAGGAGATCACATCAGTGGATACAGATACATCCTGTTTTGTAACTATAGCAACACTGGCTTCTTTTACTTTTGTAAGAATGATACTGTATTAAGCAGTTCAGTGAAGTGTGGACCCATATGTGTTCTAAGTACACATTTAGGTATTGGTAAGGGCTATCACACAGTTCTTACAGCTGTCTCTACACCACCTTTATTCCTTTCTAAAAGCCCATCTCAGCTCATACACACACACACACACACACACACACACACACACACACACACACACACCCTGATCCACTGCCTCTTTCCTTTCCTTTAAGCTGCAAAACATGAATATCTAGAATGAGCCTGGCTTTCCATTTATAGAAGAGAAGGTCAACTTCCCTTTTCAAATGTCGTTTCTGAGGGCTTTTTTATGAAAAGAACTAATTAATAAGCCAATTTCCCAGAAATTAATACATCCACACCTCTCGAGTACATCAGAAAATTTTAAACACTTTAATAAGTACATTTGCATTATAAGTGTGTTGCACAGTGGCATATGACAAATGTCAACGGGAGCACTTTGGACACAGGGGAATGGAGGTCAGTGGGGAAATGCTATGGACCTTTCCATGTCTCAAATCAGGTGGCAGAGACAGCTGTTGATCCACTTGCAGGTTGAGGTTGGGGCTTTCTGTGATGGTCTTTAAAATCTGTGTGGTCAAATATCATACATTTCTCTGTTTTCCTGCTTACTTGCTATTGGTGGACACACACACACACACACACACACACACACACACACACACACACACAGAGTCACTTTCAGAGACCCAGGCAAACCGTTGTAACTTTTGTTTCATTTTTAACCAGTTTACCTTGAATAACCTAAGACATCAGCATGCCACCATTGCCTTTTTCTCTTACCACTTAGAACTCCACTTGTGGCAAGCTGGAAAAGATTTCTCCGTCCTTCCAATATTTAAGCCAGAGCATGTGGGAGCTTACGTATCAGTACCCAGCTCCTTGCCTGGAGTTGGAGTGACTTGGAGTCCTGACGTTACACTGACCACCCCACCCCAAAGCATAGCAGAAACAAGCACCAGTTACCTCAAATGGAGATATATAAATTACTGTTCTACGGAGTGTCTTTCTTTGTCGACCAGCAGGTCTTGAGATGAGTTCATATTTAAACCACTCTCAAATCCTGGTCTTGGGTCCGTTTCTGGGACAACACAACATAAAGTAAAACTGTGTGTGGACCTGCATGTATTCAGTTTTCTGTGAATTTACATACACCTTCTAGACCACCCTCCAGTGTTATCAGACTATGAAGGATACCAAATCATCTAAGAGTTTTATCAGCCCAGTGTGGTTCTTCCTAAACAATGCTTAACTAGTTCTAAATTATGATTGTTTGCCCATGTTCCCCCAACATGTACCTGAGGTCTGCCTCTGAAAACCTCATGCTCCTGTGCTGTGGTACATCAGTACAACAGGTTCCATTATTTTCCAGGTGGAAAACCACCTCAGTTTTTATAAACTTTTATGTGTGGTTGTGTATTTTATATTTTAAATCAGTTTGGTTTTCAGAAAGCTAATGCTTCCGAATGAAAAATGGATTTTTAAAAACTATAACACCCACTTTAATATGACACCCCAAGACCCAGTTGCTGTAGTCATTCGCCTGTGACCATTAAACATAAAAGCCTTTGCAAGAGATATGTCAGAAAGATCGTACTGATTGAAAGAAAATGGCTAGGAAGATTTACTTCCTGGAGTTTTTGTTTGTTTGTTTTGTTTTTCTGTGCTTATCAAGAAATACTGTTTCTTGCTGGGCACAGTGGCATATGCCTGCATTCCCAGCACTTGGGAGGTAAAGTCAGGGCACTCAAGAGTTCAAGGTCACCCTTGGCTCTATAGTGTTGCTGATGCTAGCGTGCATTACATGAAGCCTCATCTCAAACAAACCAACAGAACTTCCTACTTGTAAACATGGAAAAACTGAAGATAAATTTTCCTAAAATGTATTATTTTTCTCTGGGCATGGCAGCAGCACCATTTAGGAGGTGTAGGCCTCAAACTGTGAGTTTGAGGCTAACCTGGGTTACAAAAGTTTGAGGGTAACTTCAGCTATACAAAGAGACCCTGTCTTAAACAAACACATAACTCCTTTTGACTAAGATTCCAGCCCATGATGTTAGCATGCAGATTATATTACTTCTTTAAATGAGTATCGGTCAAAATTAGGCAGATTTAGCACATTAACTGAAGATATAATAATACGAATTTTCAGAAGGGAACCACCTTTCAGTTGTTTAGAGTGTTCAGCACTTGGAAATACATTTATCTCCTATGTGTGAAGGTAAACTACCCTACAAAACAAGTCATTTTTCTTCTCAATAAGATGTCTAATTAAGTTGACATGATCCAGTTCTTTAATATTTTAGTGTGGTTTCAAGGAAATGTCCAGATGGGGAGATGTGGTGGAGGATGAAACTTCAGGGCAGAGTATGTATATATCTTTTAAATATATGTACATATGTTGTGTACATTAATGTAAATAAACATATACATATATACATCTGGAACTGCTTACTAAGGTATGGGCAAAGACATTATATTCTGCAACTGTCTTGATTGGCTTTATATGTTATGATAAGCAAAAGGGTGTTTGTTTCAATGTGTCAACAAGAAACTCTCAAGTCTGGTATGATACCACCGGCCTATAATTCCAGGTCTTGGGAGGTAGAGGTAGGGAAATAAAGAATTCAAAGCCAGCCTCCAGTACATTGTGAGTTGAGGAGTTGGAGTCCAACCATGAGGAACATGAGACCTACCTTGTCTCAGACGAAACAAGACACAAATAAACAAACAAAAAATGGACATGTTTTCTAAAATGGAGACAGCCTATCTATAGCAAATGGAGCTCATTGGTTTAGAAGGCATGCAGGCAAAAACAGTGCGAGTAAATTAGTTGTGTCTGACTTGTTTCTCTCAAACAACTCTGAAGGAATTTTCTCGGTGATAAATAACAAATGAGGATCTTATACCCTTGGGGTATGAGGCCCTCTATTTTTATTTTGTATGAGAGATGTAGTTATTCAAGGCCCCTTCTTTTTTACAGCTTCCAACTACCTCATTTTGTTATTTCCTGGTATGTTCAGTAATGAAGGTTTGCTATTCTCACAGTCTTTTCCTCAGGGTAACTGATTGGTGCTGCCTATTTGGTGAGATAAGCTTCTGTTCAAGGTGCCATCTCCCACAATGAGTTTTTGTCTAGGAGAAAGGCCCCTGTAGTGAAAGCAGACACATTCCAATTTCAATTTAACAACAAATGAAATGCTTCTCTTGCTTATTTCAGGATGGAACACATCTTTCTTTCTTTCTTTCTTTCTTCCTTCCTTCCTTCCTTCCTTCCTTCCTTCCTTCTTTCCTATCTTCCTTCCTTCCTTTTGGTTCTTGGTACTTGGTATGAAGCCCGGGGCCTAGTACATGCCCAGCAAGCACTCTGACACCAAGCTACTCTCTAGCCCACTCAGTTACTTATTTAGGAAATAAACCTCTGCAGTTGGGATATCCAGCTTCCCTGCATAGAGGCAGCATTACTGACCTATTTGTACCTCTTCAGTGAGTCCCGGACTTGCAATTTTGGTTATTTTTGTCTGTTCCAGTTTGCTTTTCTGTTGCTGTGAGAATACATTCTGACCAAAAGAAGCTTGGAGAAGAAAGGGTTCACCTCATCTGTCCTGGCTAGTTTTATGTCAGTTTGTCACAAGTTAGAGTCATGGGGGCGGGGGTGGGGGTGGGGCGAGCCTCAGTGGAGAGAAAGCTTCCTTAAGATTGGGCTGGAGGCAAGCAAGCCTGTGAGGTAGGGAAATTCATAATTAATGATTGATGTGGGAAGGATCAGCCCATTGTGGGTGGGCTGCTGGTCCTGGCTCCTGTAAGAGAGTAGGCTGAATAAGTCATGAGGAACAAACCAGTAAGCAGCACCCCTCCATGACCACTGCATCAGCTCCTGCTTCCAGGTTCCTGTCCTGTTTGAGTTCTTGTCCTGACTTCCTTAATTGATGAACAGTGATGTAGAAGTGTAAGCCAAATAAACCCTTTCCTCCAAACTTGCTTTTGGTCATGTTTCATCCTAGCAACAACAACCCTAATTAAGACATCATCCTATGGTTCTGGGTAACAGCCCATCTCTCAGGGAATTCAGGGCAAGAATGTAAACAGAACCTTGGGGAAGAACTGATGGAAGAATGTCATTTATTGGCTCACCCAATTAACTTCCCTTATATAGCCCTGGACCACCTGCCGAGGTATTGTGCTATCCACAGTTGGCTGGGCAGTCTCATATCAGTCATGAATCAAGACATTATGATCTCAGCAACATCTCAATTGAGCCTCCTCCCTCGGATGAAAAGGCTGTGTCAAGTTGATAGCGGACGCTGACTAAGACACCATCTCAATATCTCAGTTGACTTCTACATAGAGGGTGGTGGGATAGAATGAAAACACCATCATATTTCACTCTAAATATAAAATTGACCCAGGCACTAGTCACCTTTGCATGGGATTTTTGAACACCACAGAAACTTGAATGCTCACATATATTAATCTTTTATTTGACTAGTTTTATGTTATTTGTGTCGGATGTGTAATTGAGGAAGGAAAGGGGTGAGTTTGGGGGCTGACTCAAAAGAGTCCCATCTGAGTCACCCTGGGATGAGTGAGAAAAGTTGGTAGCCTCAGGTATCTTTATCTCATGGAAAGTAAACATACCCAAGTGTGATTCATGTTTAAGTGTGAGAAGTGTTAAGCAGAAACATAAAGTGTTATGTCAGCCGGGAGCCAAAAGGAGAAAACTGTCTATAGACACGGAAACTCTTAAGAGTCACTTTCTCTGACTCTGTACAAATTTCTAGGATTTGCAACTTTTTCGTTGTGAGCAAAGCGACAGAGCTATTGGAGTTACGTGTCCATGGCTATAAATGGACTCCCCGCAGCAGGAAACAAAATTCGTGTGTATAAAATCAGATTATTGGGCTTCTGCAGTGACCATAGAGCTTACATCTCATGTTGGCTCACCAGAAAGTCTCCGAGAGCAACTGATGTCCCTTCTGGATAGCAGTGGAGCGATTTGCTACATGTAGGCCTCTGGGTTCTGAAATTTAGTTTAGACCACTCTGTGAGAGACATTTCAAATATATGCTGCTTGAACACTACAGAGAGGCACCATGGCAAAGGAAGTATAGCCACTGCATCAGGAGTTCCAGGTTATAACCTCTACAGGATCAGTGAACATCCTTTACGTGAAACACAATAGTTGACATTTTTGCAATAGAACACTTTGAAGACATTTTCCTTCTGTAAGAATTTTCCAAGCCTCTTTCTTTCCCACCATAAGGAGAGAGTCATTTTATATAACAACCACCACAATATTTGTTAGATTTGAATTTGTATTAGATTTGATTTTGTGTGATGTTATACATTTAAATTGTAGTTACATGTTACGAAGCCCTTTGGCTCTTCTAGTTCTCTTATGGTGTAGAGATTTATTAAGCCACTGTCCACATGTGACCTGAGCTGCAGAAAGATTCAGTAATATGACTTAGTAGCTTTATATTAAATAATTAAGCTAGAACTCAGTTCTTGATAAACTTAATGGCATTTTGCCAGCAAGGCCTGTGTATGTGCTATAAACCTTTGTGAGTGGCACCAGGGCTACTGGAAACGCCTGGTTTTCACCTTGTGAGATCCCTCCTTTCAATAACAGTTTGCTATACTGAAATTGCCAGGCCTGTTTTTCTACTCACAGACTTCTATGATTCTGGAGTCTTGTAGAGAATCGACATCTAAAGCAGGAATCATGGGATTATAGATGATAAGCTGGATACTAGTATGACATTTCTCAATATTTTTTGTTGTTTGAGCCAGAGTCTCTCTCTGTAGTCTAGCCTTGAACTCACAATGTAGCTCAGGCTGCCCTCAATCTCATAGCATCTCATGCCAGTCCTCCTGCCTCAGCCTTCCATGTGCTGAGACCATAGCCTTGAACTACCATGCTCAGGTGTTCGTACCACTTTTGACATGTGTTACTCTTTTAAAAGTATCTACCTCTGAAAATGGTGCCATCCATAACCTGAGTTTAAAACTACATATGATGTACCTGAGCAGATGGCTCAATCCAGAGAGTGCTAAGGACATAAGTGTGAGCACCTGAGTTCAGGCTCCAGCACTCACACTAAAAGTTGGTTGTGTGTCTACAACCCCATACTGGTGGAACTGAAGCAAGAAGCCTCCTGAAGTTCAATAACAAGCAGGTCTAGCCAGTCAGTGAGCTTCAGAGTCAGGGAGATACCCTCTCTCAAAGAAATAAGGTAGAAAGTGATCAAAGAATACACCCAACATTGACCTCTGGCCTCCATATGCACCTGGGCACATATACACGCATACATTCATAGGCACATGAACATGTACATGCACTAAACCACTCAAATACTGTACAACCAGGAGCTGGAGAAAGGGGTCAGTGGTTAAGTATGGTCACTGCTCTTGCAGAGGATCCAGGTTAAATTCCTAGCACCCACAGGGCAGCTTAAAACCACCTGTAACTCTAGTTTCAAGGGACTTGATTTTTTTCTTCTGGCCTTTATGAGCTCCTGCATGCCCACACATATTGAACAAAAACTAGTACAGCCAAACTCACAAACAAATAAATAACTTAATTAAAACAACAATACTGTGTTACTACTTCTCTTATTTCTATGAAAATAATATTTGACAAAACCAGAAAGGGTTTATTTTGGCTTACAGTTGCAGAGGAAGCAGTCCACCATGGTAATGACACTGCAGGCAGAAACAGAAGGCAACTGGTCGCATTACATCCATAGTCAGGAAGCAAAGTAATGAACGGTTCTGTACAGTCCACATTCTTTTTTTTTTTTTTGGACAGTCTGTGCCCCCAGCACATGAAATGACATTGTTTTCACATTTAAAATGGATCTTTCTGCCTCAGTTAGCCACATCTAGCTAATTCTTCACAGACAGACCCAGAGATCTGTATCCAGGGTGATTCTATTATTCCCATATCAACTTGACAAAATTAGATAGCACAATTCTCCCTCTCCCTCTTCCTCTTCCTCTCCCTCTCTCCATCCTTCCCTCTCTCCCTCTCTCCCCCTCTCTTTCTTCTCTCCCTCTCTCTGACTTTCTGTCTCTGTCTGTCTGTCTGTCTCTCTCTCTCTCTCTCTCTCACACACACACACACACACACATACACACTGCAAAACATTTCTTTAATGAAATGTCATATTAATTTCCTATAAAAGAAAAAGAGAATGTTAAATTAGGAGAACTAACCTGATACAGTTTACGCTGGGGCTCTACTATTGTCATACTATTGGTTTACAATTCAAGTAAAAAGTATTGAACTGATGCCAGAAGTTGGACTGAGTGCTTTTAGTAAACTTCTAGATTAGAAAAAGATACACATAAAATTATAACATATGTAATTTATAGGTATAATAAGAAATTAAAGATTCTTCAAAAGTAAATATCAAGCAACAGGCTTAACATAGGGGCTGATACGATTAGAGAACACAAAGATAAATTAGAAGTTATTTACACAAAGGGGGACAATATATTGTCCTGGGCTTCAGGACAGTTCTAGGCAAAAGGCAGCCTGTTTTGAAGCTCTTGTGCCCCAGGGTATATTTGAGAATTTAGAAGGAAAGGGTCAGTGTAATGGCCAGAGAGAGGCGCATTGTTCACAGCCTTTTAGTGTCTTGTTTATGTACTGAGGCATGATAAGCCATCGGACGCCTTAAAGGCTATGATAGGCTGTTTTCCTCATGAATATGTGTGTTGGTGGAGCTCAGCTGGATGCTTCTTGTGTCTGCTGCACCACTTGGTTGCATTCAGCTCTGGACTCAGGTAGGGTTTGTGATCTCATCTAGGTGGATGAAGAGCCGGGACCTGACTGTTTCTATATGTGTTCTATGACTCTTTCTCCATGCTTTCTCAAATCAGCAGTCCATCATGAACTTCTTAAAGGTTGGGATCACGCAAGTCCCATAGAAGGCTAGGTCTAGTTAGAATGCTATTAATAGACAGCAAGTGGTATTCAGAGATTTTTCTTTCCATCTCTTAATCAGGACTTTGATATTAACTTGAGTTTTTCTGATATCACATTAACTTACGATGAATATTTCTTCTGGAAAAATCCTTCCTACCAGAGGATTAGGGGGAGCTACTTGGAGGTCTGCCAAACACAGTTATTTTTTATGTCTCTGTGTATTTGTGTGTGTATATATGTGGTGTGTGTATGTATGTGGTGTGTGTGTGTGTGTGTGTGTAGTGGGAGGTACAGTGAGATCAAAGTTGGGTATCAATTTGGTTAGATTTAGAGATAAGGTCCATAGATGGCAAAGTAGTTCTTATTTCTCCCTATTCCTTCAGATATATGTCTGCTATTTTTCAAAAGCATAACAAATTAATATAAATAGCATTTTCTGTAGAAATGAAACAGTTTTATATTCCAATCTCATGGATTTTATCACAATATTGTGGTAATCGTGATTTCCCCATGGATCAAGAAAGAAAATATTACAGAAAGAAATGGCCAGGATTATCTGTGCTATCAAACTGTGTTAGTTGAACAATCACTTGTTAAATTAACATTTTTCTACATCAGAATTTTCTTAGAGTTTTAAAACATACAGTCATTGGGTCCAGCAAGATGGCTCTGTGGTTAAAGATGCTCACTGCCAAACCTAACAATGTGAATTGGAACCTGGGAAATCCTTTGATGGAAATCCTCTGACCTCCACATATGCACATATACACATGCGTGAATCAATAAACACACACACATACACAAACCCGGAATTTTTAAAATGTAACTTTAAATGTAAAGTATATGAGATGTGGATATTTTTTTTTCTCTGTGAATTGTCAGATATTTCCATAGTCCTAGGGAACATGTGCCCAAATGGAAGGGTGACAAAGTAAAAGTTTGAAAAGAACCTCGTGTGTTTCCATAAGGCTTTATGTACGATTAGGACTGAATCCAACTCCCTATTGTTAGCCAATTTGACCTTCCAGGTGGTAGAGTGACTCGGGACTGCCACGGAAGATAATAGAGATAAAGCATTATGCTTTCAATCATTGAGAAAGTTCATAAATGAAGAGTTGTTTTAAATCTTAAAGAGGTTTCCTAAGAAACTGAATTTTACTGAAACTCGAGTGGTTTACTTCTCAAAATAGAAGGCAGCTTTTGCTACTTCCAAATATTGTTCAAATAAATACTAAGAAAGAAGGGGATAGGCAGAGACGACCCGGATGGTTACGATGATTTTGTTTGTATGGGTCATAGATGAACTAGAACAGAGGTTAAGGTTTACAGGGGATGTAGATATTTGATCATGGAGATTGTTTCTATTTGCTAGTTTCCCTCACAAAAAGTGGATGAGGAAAGTTAGTTTATTGCTTCTCATAAGTCTCTGGGTTGGCTAGAACCAGCAGCCAGTGCTTTTCACAACATGCTGTAGTCTAGCTCAGGTACACTGGGGATTACAAAATGGTGCCACATCCTCCAGGGTCTCTCCTAATTCCCCTTGGTCACCAGCTCGCTTCTGTAAGCTTCCTTGTAGCTCTGTGTCTGGCTTCTGAAGACAAGCTTAGAAGCCATGACCTTGCCAAGGTTCATGCTGGCACATGATCTTTATCTCTTCTGTTTGGCTAAAGCAAGCCATCATCTTAGGCCTAGGTGAGAGGAGAGGAATTTGCCTTCACCCATTGTGAGATGTGACAAACCCTTTGAAATCATTTCTAATTCATCGAAGAAACACCAGTTCATTTCCTCATTTAAGTCAGGGTGTATTTACTCCATTCCTTAAGGAGTAACTTTTTCCTCTCTTTCACACACACACACACACACACACACACGCACACGAGCACACACGCACACACGCACACATGCATGCACCTTGAAAGCAGCAGGAGGGCTACTGGACTGCTTAAGGGAGGAAGGGGAGCAGGGAGTTGATATGATAAAAAATGGGAGCAAAGGATTAAATATCACAAAGAAACCCATTTTTGTATGTTTCTAAATAAATGTATCAGATATTGAAAATAAAATATTTGATTTTCATCTTGGTCTTTGGAAGCCATTCATGAAACCTTGTCTTTTAGTTTTCATTAATTTCAATATTACTATAGTAACTTACTTAGAATGGAGTAACACCATTGAAGAACAAAGAACAGCTGTATGACAGCTCCGAAGTTAGTTGTTACGTTAACTTTTGAGGCAAGTGAAGCCAAGGAAATTACCACTTGCCCATTCAGCTACATAATGGCAGATTCTGTTTTATCAGCAAAAGCTTAGATGACCTTATAACATATTTGTTTTCTAGAATCATATAACATTTCCTTCCTTGCTTTTGTTTTGCTGAAGTCAAAGTCTCACAGCGTGACCCAGAATACTCCTGAACTCTCGCTTTTCCCACCTTATGTTCTGAGCACTGGATTTTAACACATGTATTATCACACTCAGCACATTGTTTTGTATGTGTGTGATGTTTAGAGGCATGTACACCTGTATGTGTGGGTGCACATGTCCATATATCACGTGCGCTGGCCTGAGGAGAACATTAGCTGTCCTCAGTGGCTCTCCATTTTGGTCCCTTGAGACAGCATCTCTTGCTGAACCTGGAGCTCATTGTTTCCTGTTTCTCAGTGAGGCTGCTGAACCAGGTAGACCCACTAATCCTCCTGGTCTCTATTCCACTTCAAGTGCTGAGGTCTACAAACCCACAATGTCACACCTCATTTTTATGTGGATGATGGGGATCTACACTCTATGCATTGTGTTTGCCTGGCAAGCACTTTATCTACTCAGCCATCTCTCCAGCTGATTTTTTTAAAAATAAATTATCTGGAAACACAATTTATACAAATTTGTAAGATATGTTTTCTTTCTTTCTTTCTTTCTTTCTTTCTTTCTTTCTTTCTTTCTTT
>JADRCH010000254.1:2359876-2450510 GCA_019843965.1 Rhynchomys soricoides
TTTCTTTCTTTCTTTCTTTCTTTCTTTCTTTCTTTCTTTCTTTCTTTCTTTCTTTCTTTCTTTCCTAGATAGAGTCTCACTATATAGCCCTGGCCTGGATTGGAACTTCCAGGCCAGGCTGACCTTGGCACAGTGATCCACTGCTCCTGTTTCCTCAGTGTAATACCACACCTGGCTAAGTCAGTTTTCTATCCCTTGTTCCAGCAACAATTCAGATACCACGGTGGAACTTTGCAATTAGAAACCTCCTCACTTTGCCGGATTTCATCTGAGTTTTCTGTGTCAAGTCCTGTAGCTTATCATTTCATTCATGTACCCCACATTCAATATGCACCCTACAATTCCATTCCCCCTTCTGCGGGGTTCATGGTCTGATTTACAGCCAGATTTTGTGTTATTGTTCTTCTTCCTGACCTTAGACATTTTCTGCTCCTTACCTTTCCCACACTGAAGCCAGCCATGTATCCCCAATGCCAGGTGCATGATTCTGTCTTTCACAAGATTCAATTACACTTTTTGTTCTTGATCACTTAGCTCTTTCCATGACATCTGAAAACTAGTAAAAATAAAACACATGATTTTTCTCTTTTCAATTCTCTAAATGTAGCATGGGATCATAAAGGCAGTAACTTTACACATATAGTAAGTTGTCTGAGTGTGATTTCTCTATATGTATTTATAGCCGAAGTTTTTCACGGAAGAAAACCAAAAATTCATAACCAAAAATTCATTCATTAAAGCCATCTTTGCATGTGTTGTTCATCTGTCGGGATTTCAGTTGCAAATGCCAACAATCTTTATAACATCAATTCCAGAACTAAATCTAAACCATTTCAGAATCCAAATAGTACTAGTAGAATATATGCCTTTGTTTTTCTTAAATGTTAAAAAAATCAAATAGTTGTTAATGCTTAATAAATTTCTAGTCCTCTTTATGTAATGTGGCTTGAGGTCTCTGGTCAGCTTGCTGGCGTAAAGGCAGTTCAGTCACTATGGATGCAAGTTGAGGGTCAACTTTCAATCAAGTTCAGCAAGTGTACTGTGCTTCCTATGAGACAGCCAATACCAGACACAGTTGGAGCATGCAGAATTTATTCATCTATTTTACAGCATATTATATTAATTTAGAGTATCAGTTTTCCTAAGGTCTAAAAGAAATAAGGTCTGCAGGTAGCAGGATACATGGATGATAGTAACTTCTGAACAGGTATTAGTAGTGGTTATTATTATTAAAGTCACTATGAAATATGTGCTATATGTGTACTGAAGAACTATAATTATTTTTATGACCCTTGGAATTACTATATTTACTAAGCCACCTTCTTTTCACTGTATTTAGTGAAAGTCAGTAGTACTTAGGTCCCTTACTTACCTATAATTTGCTAAAAGAAATTATCTTCTTTGCTAAGATTCTATTTTTATTAACTTCAATAGACATATATAATTGTTTCTTTTTGTATAAAGTAGTAAGCTCACTGGCAATTCATATTAGTGTTTCTTTCAGGTAGTGCATAGCTTAAGTACAGTGTACACAAAATCATTTACAACATGGGTGATAGCATAATAATAGTAAGTAGTCACAGCATGTCGTTGAGTAGGGTCTTATGTTAAGAGATTTACAGTTACATCACATAATGCCATTTAATCTCAATATATTCATTAATTAAAGATGATTGTTAATTAAGACAAATATTGGATTATTTAATTGACTCCTTTAAATATAAGTAGAAAAACAATTTTTAAAATGTTCTTTAAATTACCAATATAGTATTTTGAGTCTGAGTACTTATTTCCTGTATTCTTATGCTTTTGAAAACAATTTAATCATAAGTGAAAATTCATTGATAATGCATTTGATATTAACCTGATGAAATAAACTAAGGGGCTTTTTTTTTTAATTCAAGGAAAGGAGAGTTATTAACAAACATGCTGAAAAATTGTTTCTCAGAGCCAGAGGTAGAGATGCACACCAGTGATCCAAGTCTCTTGGGAACCAGAACAAGAGGATTTTAGATCCAAGCTGTATATACATAATGAACTCAAATTGAAAAAAATGGTAGAGAATGTAAAAGGTGAAGTTCTATATTTCAAACAATCAAATGATACTTGAGAAGATGCAGTCATGTTCATAGTATTAAGAATGAATAAGGGCTAGCAAGATGGAGCAATGTATAACAAGACCTTTGACCATTCCTGTTCGCGTGCATTCTGTCCCTGGGACTCACGTGGTGGAAGGGGAAAATGAAGTCTTGCAAGTTGTCCTCTGACCTTCATGTGTGCGGTGTCATATGTACATCCATATCTACATGCACACATACATGCACACACACGCACATATACACACACGCACATGGACACACCAAATGAAGTGAAAAAAATTAGAAATTAGTATAGAGAGCTGGAGCTATAGCTCGATGCTAAAGTACTTGCCTATATCATCCATGAGATTTAATTCCTAGTAACTCAAAAGCAAAAATTGTTTACAAATGCCTCTACAGAATGACTTATCAATATGTTATACCTTGATTATTTACTTCTATACAAGCCCAGGGTTATTTATTAAATTATCTAGGATCTCTGTGGCCAAACAGATACACAATAGATAGGTTTAACATCATTGAAGATCTTTTTTCTTAGGCATGGTGCTTTCACCTGCAATCCTTGCCCTAGGGAATCTGGAGATAGAAGTCTGTGAGTTCCCTCCCAATTTCTATGCTAATGTATGCTAATGTTCTTTGAGTTGTATAGACTTTGGGTCTGGTTATGTGTTGTTTTTATCTGCAAGTTTTTTTAAAATAGTAAACTTTAAAAGAACCTTTAAAAATCAATAATAACAATAAAAATCATTGACTGTGTTTTCTGAGTTCAATTTTCCATTCCTCATAATTTTATTAATCCTTTACCTTAAGATAAGATTTCTTGGGTTGATTTTAAAATATAAACATCTGTGCAACAAATATTGAGCACTTGCCATTTGCTAGGCATTAAGCTAAAGGGCTCGATTGTGCACCTGACTTCAAGATGATAATGGACTGGGACAGATGTTTGTCATTAAAGAACCAAAGACCAAATATTTCTCATGTGTGTGCCACATTGTCTCTGATAAATCTGCTCAGCTATGCCAGTGTATCATGGAAAGATCTACAGATAATTCACAGTGAGCGTGAGTCTAATCCACAGCAAGCTGATTTATAAAATTCAGCACTGGGCCAGTGACAGCTGTTTGTTCTCTCAGATGTAGCCCATATCTTACAGCCAGTGACAACTCAGTAACTGTGATGGCAGAATCACACCCAAGGCACACCAGGAGAACTGAAATAGGCATCTAGATGTTCTCTCAGAGGGCATTTTGGCTGACCTTCATCTTAAAGGTCTGGAGAAATCCATAAAATGTCATGCTGAAATGTATTCTATTTTAAGGGTAAAGACTGTTGCTATATATCTGTTACCTTAAAAAAATTCTCAGGATTTCCAAACCGGTTGGTTGGAATTTTAGTTCCTCGATGAATTAATCAATATATTTTAGGAAATGAGCTACATAATTCAGTGTATTTGAAAAATAGTTGTTTCAGTCTGGAGTTAGCTTTTCGTAGTGTGACTTACTCCCCAATGAAGGCATTCAGTTGAAGACTCCCAGTAAAGAAAAAGTTCAAGTTCTGTATGTCAGAAACTTTATTTATTCACACAGCCTGTCTCATCTGCTGATATTTTTCAAAGAGTGCTTCTCATAGTGTGGTTTTCTAAAACCACCTTAAATTAAGGATCAAGAGGTGATCTAGGGCCAGTGTACAGGTGGCTCCATCCAAAAGTAAATACTGGAAAAGCATGCAGCACTGGGAAGGTGAGAGTTAGACCTAGTGTCCAAATATCAGCAGAAAAAGTGAAAAAGCATGCTTCAGGTCCTAGGGAGACAATGAAGTTTTAGATAAGAAGTGTGGACTCCAGACAATATCATTTCTAGTAGCTGTTTCCTTGCCATAAGGATCAAGGATTCTGGCATTGCACAGGATGGAATGAGAAGTAATAACAATAAAAATACCCTTCAGTGTATGCTGCAGCTAGCACAGACTGTATCAAGTGCTAGTCAGTGATGCAGAGCAAATTTTCTGGCTGGTGTGGAAGGGGACAGGAGCCACCTCTTAGGTTTCCAAAGATTAAGTAGAGAACTGGTACATAACAATTTAGGCTTATGATCACCAGTATACTTTTTTTGGTTTTTTTTATTTTCATATTTTATTTACATTTCAAATGTTTCCCCCTTTCCAGATCTCCCCTTTGGAACCTCCCCATTCCCTCCGCCCTCCCCCTGCCTCTGTGGGGATATTCTCCAACCCACCTCCCCACCCCACCCCCCACCCACTCTCATCTTCCCTCCTTGACATTCTCCTATACTGGGGGATATAACACCCTCAGGCCCAAGGGCCTCTCCTCCCCCCATACTACTGGAGACTGATCCACCAACTAAAGAATACACATGGAGGGACCCATAGTGCTGGCCACAAAGACTGAAGAGGAGGGTCTTGTTACCAGTATACTTTTAAAACATTTTAAAAGTCACGTGTTCCTTTTTTGTAGTAGCAATCAGCTGTCATGTGTTTAAAATGTGTGACCTAAAAGCCTCTGCTACTTCACTTTGATGTGGGCATGGAAAACTGTGATTTCATAGCAAAGATCTGGGACTGTGTGACTTTTCTGGATAAGACACAGGATTGGATTCTATTAAGCTCTTCTTAGTTGGTTTACTAAACTGCACTAAGTGCTTTAACCTCCTGGTAGTTATTTGACAGCTGCACTGGAGCATCCTGAGCTCTGCTTGGGAAAGCACACTATCAGAGGGGCTTTAAAGTGATTGTTCTAACAGCCTGACATAAGATACTGATGAATCAGGCTTGGTGTTGCACAGAATTCTAGTACTCAGAAGACTAATGAAGACTGCCCTGAGGTCAGGACCAGGTTGGCCTACATAGTGAGTGGCAGGCTAGCTGTGGCTACACTGTTTTTTAAAACAAACAAACAGACAAACAAACATAGTAAGTCAATCAGTAGCAATACCTTTCTGTTCAGAATTTATTGGCTCCAAATCAACATCAAGCAGGATATCGTATAGAACAGAATGGCAGGACATGAGGCATGCATTTTGAAACTGAAGAAATGCTTATTCTCTGTAGGCTGACTGGGCCATCCACCTGACAGGATGGCGTGGGTCAAAAGCATAGCATGTGAGAAAGAATCTCATTGCCCTGTGAGAAGCAAGGGATGCAGGTGCTCCCGTAAGGTGTGCACACTGTACAATTCTTTGACCCTGGGTCAAACCATTACTCCTTCATGGCATATCACCTTCATGGATATAGCTTTAATTTGCATGTTTTAAGTACCTGTGGTATGATACCCTCTATGTTAAGTGTAGTGTTCTACAAGCTAAATTATATGTCCCTGTAATTGAGTGCTTACCCTATGGCATCCCCATTACTAAATGCTTTGCATTTATTAGTAATGACAGCAGCTCCATAAGCTGGGTTCTTGTTGTTTTAATTTTTCAATGAAGAAAGCAACTTGGCTTTAATAATGTGCCTGTAGCTGTAGGAAATGGAGGTTCTGAGATTCAGAATAAGTTTGTGTCTGATCCTAAAGTTTCTGTAATTAGTTATTAGACAGTAATGAGTTCTGCTAATGAATTTGTATATTATTGGAGGGACTCGAATATGCTAATAGGTTTGACCCACGTGTATGCTGCCTAGGCAGATGCTTGCTTAGCCAGGGAAGAGTGTCGGGACCATTTTCTTGATTTTTGTAGAAGTTTCTGTAACATGTGAGACTTCAGAGCATCCTAAGACATGATGTAGGCTCAGTATCTTTGCAGCACCTCAGAAAATAAGCAGGATTAGCTTTCTGATTTTAGCAATTATTTTAAATTACCACTTATCAAATGAAAATCATTGAGAAGACAGGTTTACTGCATATTAAAATCATCTAGAAATATGTTAAAAGGATAAGTATTAAAAGCCAGTTATCATAGTACATGCCTATAATCCCAACACTTGGGAAGTGGAGGCAGGAGAATCAGTAGTTCCAGATCATTCTTGGTTTATTACTGAGTTTGAAGCAAGCCTGTGCTACATGAGACCCTGTCTCCTGTGTCGAGTCATATAAATCAATCCTGAAGTCATATGAGATGAGGTATAAAGGCTTTAAAATACAAGGGCTTGTCCAGGTTTGCTGTTGCACACTTACCACCTCAGCACACAGAAGGCAGAGACACAAAGATCTAGTTGTCTCCTAGTCTAGCCAGATTAGTGATCTTCAGGTTCAGTTAGACACTCTGTATCTAAAAATAAGGAGAAAGATACCCAACTTTAGTTCTGATACACACACATGCATGCAACACACACACACACACACACACACACACACACTTATATGAAACCCCCACATTCACCTATGTTACGCACCCACACAAATAAAAATATTAGATACGAAGCCCCAAATATTGTATGCATTCTAGTTGTATCTACCTGTATGGGAAAACTACCTCATCAAATTCTAGAGATAGAGAACAGGATGATTGTAGAGAGGGGGCAAGGGATGCATGGGGCTATTGTCTAACCACTGCCACTGACCTATATAATTAGAAATATTGAAGATGGCCAATTTATGATACATATATTTCATCATCATGCATAAAAGTGCGTTAACTTTTGGAACCCACCCTGTGAGTGTTTGAATTAGATCTTTTAATGACAAAGATTTAGAAACAGTGAACTGAAGATCTTGTACAAGAACCTGTGGAGGGCTGAAGAGACGGTTCCATAGCTAAAATAGTAGCCATGCAAGCGCGAGGAGGACCTGTGTTCCCTTCCCCAGAATCCATACAAAGCTGCCCTGGCAGAGCATCTGTAATCCCATAGTTCCCACACTGCGATGGCAGGCAGCGAAAGGACAAACCTCAGCAACTAGCCTGGTGATGGCAGTGGCTAACTACAAAAGGGAATCTTGTCACAAACAAGGTGGAAGGCCAGCACCAGGACTGAGGTCAGCCTCTTTCCTCTACAGGTGAGAGCACAAGAAAAATCCACAGAAAGGGGCACTGGGGAGATGGCTCAGCCATTAAAGCGCTTGTCATTCTTGAATGAAGACCTGAATTACATTCCCAGTACCCATGCCAAAAAAGCTAGGTGCTGTTTCTTAATCTCAGCACTGGGGAGCCTGAGACAGGTAGATTGCTAGGGCTCACAGGCAAGCTAGTTGAGCCTAATCTGTAAGTACCAGATTTGTTGAGAAACTCTGTCTCAAAATAATAAGGTGGATAACTAACTGGTTTGTTCTTCTCTGGGAAAGAGAATCTGTAGTGGCCCACACCCATTCCATTCCCTAGTATTCCTTTGTTGCCCTTAGCTCGTGTATAGGGTTGAGGCTTCATAGGCTGAAACCCTCTCCACTTTAGTAAGTCTATTGATGTTGTCCTTGTTCAAGATTATGCTTTGGCAGTCATGTTGGTGAGATTTTATGAGTGTAATGTCTAACATTACCAGGAGACATTATCTCACAGCAAACTCCTTGATCCTCTGGCTTTTATATCCCCTCTTCACCAATGTTCCCAAGTCTTTGGTACAGGGTTTTCTTTGTATATATTATGACTAGGATAGGGCTGCACAACTTTGCATTTTGATTAATTGTGGTTTTCTGTAACGGTCTCTGTCTGTTGCAAAGAATTATACCCTTCTTAATGAAGGGTATAATTACACTTACCTACGGGTATAAGGACAAATATTTGGAATGTAGTTTAGGGATTATGCTAAGTAATAATCTCAAAAAGAGAAAGAATTTAAAAGCTAGGATTAAAAGTACCCTACAGTAATCCTCGGCTTCCATAAAAAAGGGCAGACAACAGAGGCATCCATTTATATCCACGTGAACATATATACACATAAACACATACACAGAAGGTAAGATTAAGTTCCATTCAAACCAAGTCTGAGAGCTTCTAGTTGCACGTATCATCATTTTAGAAGGTGGCTTTTATGAGAGTCATTCTAGGATGGTCCTTCTTTTCTACACATGAGTTGGGGATTATGTACAGTGATCTAATTTTTAAGCAATACATTTATATTCTTTTAGATTATTTCATAGCAGCTATTTGAGATGTCTGGATCCATATTTGTTATTTCTATATTCATGGAATTTTGGTGAGCTAGAATCACTTGCCTTTTAATTGCACATCTACGACCCATTGTTCATAACAAAATAGAAGATGCCTAGGTAAAGGGACGGTAACTCTTTTAAATAAGTGTTGCAGGAATAATAACAGGTTTCTATTTCTCTTTCAGCCACTTAAAATTTCATAAATTCTTATGGAATGATTATGATCTTGTCTAGGTTTTTCCTTCCCTATGGTGAGAGACCAATGGGATGCACCTCAGCTAACTACTTCTTGACCATAAATCAGGACCCCAAATTTTCTTGACTAACAGCGCTGAGCTCACTCTCTGGGTCTGCTCTAGCTTCTTTCTAGCTTCTCCCCTGTAAGTTGCTTACTCTGTCTGTGTATTGTCCAAAAGACAGTGGAAGTTCGTTTGGAGGATGCTGCATGTGGGAGATGGGAGATGGTTGTTATGGGAGCCAGGGAGAGTATTGGAAATGGGGCTGGAGAAGAGTCTATTGAAATATATTATTGTAATAATTCCTTACATTCTTCCCTTTTTTCTAAATACATGTATGGGTTTTTTTTCCATTCCCTGGTCTCAGATTTCTTTGTTAAACCAGAATCTTCAGGTTGAAAAGACTCCTCTTAACCATTTTAAAAGCTTAACTTCACTTGAAAAGGGGTATTTGTGGCCTAACAAAGGAGGAGGAGGCTTTGGGGGACATTTCTCCTACAGTAGCTCTGCTGCTTAGTTTTTGTCAGTGTGACACAAAGCAGAGTTACCTGGGAAGAAACCTTAACTGAAGAATTGTCTCCATTCCGTTGGTCTGGGTGTATATCTGGGAAACATATTCTTGATTAATCATTGATGTGGGAGGGCTCAGCTTCCTCTGGGAAGTAGGAACTCTGGGCAGATGGTCCTGTATTGTTTACAAAAGCAAGCTAAGTATGCTGGTGTTCAACACTGCTTCATGGCCTCTGTTTCAGCTCCTAACTACTGGTTTCTTTCCCTGAGTCCCTTTCCTGGTTTTACTTGAATATGGACTCTAACTTGTAATCAAATGAACCCCTTCATCCTCCAGTTGGTTTTAGTCATTCTGTGTATTACAGCAGCAATAAGCAAACTCAGACAGTGACTTTCTCTGGATGGGATTTTCTAGGAAAGATAACTTGAAACAACAGGGGTCTGAGCCTGACCAAATGTTGCATTCCTCTTTTGGGACAACAAAAGCAGAAAGTCAGTGGACTGCAGGAGTCCTTTGTGTTCTTGATATCAAGGACAATAGAGAGTACTCCCTACTTCTGAAGCATGAACTGTCTTCAAATTGTGTTAAGAGATATAAACCATGCATGTAATTAAATCTCACTGCAAAAGGAGAATTGTTAACATAGATTAAATATAGTTTGTAGAAGCAGAGTGGATGCCTAGCATGAAAGAGGCAGAGATAGGAGCATTGTTGTGAGTTCAAGACCAGCATGCCAACATAGCAAGAATCTGTTGAAAGAGAAAAAATAGAGAGGGGGGGGAGAGAAAGAATGAAGAAAGGAAAAGAGGAAAAGAAGGCAAAGGGAAGAAATGAATGAAATATAACAAAATAGGTATTTTTCACCATTTTTGATGGTATGTGATCTCTAGCTCAGGCTGGCCTTCAACATGGAGCCAAGGATGACCTTCAACTTCTAGTTCTTGTGTCTCCACCTCATTAGTGCTAAAATTTCAGGCATGAACCACCATTATACAGCTTGAGTAGTACTGGGGACCTTACCCAGAGCCACATGAAAGCTAGGAAATCATCCTGCTAAAGGAGTTATATCCTCAACCTATTAGGTACTCAAGTTTAGTCTGAGATTCATGTCTGTCACATTAGAAATGTGTTCAATTGTCGAAACTCTTAAATAATGTATCTCTGTGTCTGTGTAGTGGTTAGAGTTATGTGTCAATTTACCACAACCCAGAATCACCCAGGAAGTCTCAATTGAGGAATTACCTAGAGTAGGTTGGCCTATGGGCTGGTCTGTAGAGGATTGTTTGGTTATAAACTGTGATGGGAAGACACACCTGAATGTGGTGGCACTATCATGGGATAGGCTCTGAGTTTTTTAGGAGTGAAGAAAGCTAGCATCAGCAAGCAAGAGCTTATGTGTTTACTCTCCCTCTGCTCGTGAAGTAGATGTAATGCTTTGAGTTTTTGCCTTGATAGGATAATAAGCTGCTCCTACAATGATGCACTGTAACCTGGTATTTGAAGCCGGATGAACCTTTCCTTCACCAAGTTGCTTTAGGTCAGGACATTTTGTCATAGCAGTGGATACAAAACTAGAAGAATATGTCCATGTGACATACTGGAAGTAGGTGTTTAGTATGAGCCACTCACTGTTACAATTCCCATCCCCATCATAATCCTGTATGCTGGGTGCAATCCCCTCTGCCTTTTCAAAGATATCTAAAATTTAAAGAAGTTACTCTGCTGAAGGCATAATTAACAGTGAGTCACAGACCCTACTTCAATCTGATTCCTTTTGATTCTAAAGCCTGTATGCTTCCCCTGTATACCATTATCCACTATAAAGAATTTAAACTTTACCACACAGATAATAAGAGCATATCTCATATCTCCACACTGGCTTGCTTTGTCTGAAGTACTTTCATGCACAAAATCCATCAACTTCTCATAGTCTAGTGAGATAAGAGCAGCTATTAAAGGGTTAGGACCATTATCTGATAAAGGCATGTCATTAGCAAAAGAGAGTAGTGATGAGCAGAGTATATTGGATCGAGATGTAGGGAACAGGAGTCAGCAATAAGATCAGTTATAACATGCTGGCTTGGGATTAGTGCCAAGTCATGTAGTTAAGGGAGCAGTCAGGTATGGTAGTGCATACCAATACCTGTAATCTCAGCTATTGGTAAATTGAGGCAGGACAATCTCAAATAATGACAAATGAGTGGGGGCAGAGGGAGGTATGCCTGGACTGGAATTTTTTTTAAAACTTTTTATTGATTCTTTGTGAATTTCACATCAGGCATCCCAATCCCACTTGTCTCCCCATCACTTCATGTCTCCCCTCTGCTCTTGAAACCTCCTTGCCCTAAAGGAAAAAAAAAAAAAAAGAAAAGACAAAACAAAACAAAAGAGCCATCTTGCCATTGAAGCTGTGGTGTGTCACTCACTATGTGGCACACAGTAATCCCCTGTGTCCACACATCTTTACTTATGTGCTCATTGCATGAGTCACTGGTTTGGTTCCAGGCCTCTGGCTTCTGCTACACTATCAATACTGGATCCTATCCTGGACTGCTCTTGAATATCCTGTTGTTGCCCTGTGTCATGAAGATGCTAAAACTTTTACTTGGCAGGACCACCCCATTCACGTGCTCCAGCAGTTCCTAGATGGGGTAGATGTTGGAGTGGACCAACTCAAAGTCCTGGATCTGGGTCTGGGTGGTAGCTGAGTTGATCAGCCTGCCAGCTCTCCTGGAGCAGAAACTTTTTATGATCTTACTAAGAGAAATGATTGAATAACTATGATGTTTAAAAGGACTCTTACCTTAATCATTTTGAAATTTTCGTATGATATATTTTGATCCAGTTCTTCTCCTCCACCATCTTCCAGATCCTCCCACCTCCGTTCTCCCCCCCCCTTTGTTGAAAATAGATCCTCTTCTCACCCAATTTATCCTGATTACAGTTTCCCCTTCCTCTGCTCGTCTCAGTCCCTTCCCACCACCCCTCCCATCTTGACCCATTCCTTTTTGTCTCTCATTAGAAGAGAACAGACAAGAAGAAGCTAATCTATGAGACAAATATCTATGAGAAGATTTATCTAGGAGAAGATAATAAAATATAGCAAAATAAAATATAATAAAACAAGGATTATAACATCAAAGTTGGTCAAGGCACACCAACAGAAGTGAAAAAGTCCACTTTTCTTTTTCTTTTGGTGAAAAAGAAAAGTTCACTTTTTCACCAAAAGAAGTGAAAAGTGAAAAAGCTGCAAGCCATGGTGTCTCTGCACATGAGCTGGTATAGACTGGTGCAGGCCCTGTGCATGCTACTTCAGTCTCTGTGAGTTCATATAGCTCTGCTCATGTTGATTTAGAGGGCCTCATATTCGTTCCACCTCCCTACTTAATCTTTTAATATTATGCCGACATGAATCGATTTATCTGATAAGTCATAGATTTCTTCTTTAATTCTATGCTAAGTTACTGTTATATAAATAATATATGTCATATTGGGAGCATTAAATTTGATTCAGAATTGATTTTTATATGACAGAGTCAAAAGACTTTAATATAACCATTAATATATTAATATAAGTTTGTAAGTTTTGTTCTGTTTTGAAGGCATTACGAAGCTGTTTTCAAACTTTACTGGAGAGACTTTGTTTTATAAATATGGGGCTTAATCTAATATTGTTTGGTAGGCATGTGGATAGGTAGGTACTTTATTATTATTACTTTTTTTTTTTTAAGAAAGGATCTCAGATTGTCCAGGCTGGCCTTGAATTACTGATCTTCCTGCCTCTACCTCTCCAGGGTTTGGATTACAGAAATATTCCACAATGGCCAACACTTTATATTTAGAGATGATGACCAACAATGCAAAGTAACAGCAACAATCATAAACAAACAAAAACATATATACATATGTGTGTGTGTGTGTGTGTGTGTGTGTGTATCCTTTTCTTAAACTAAAACTATTTAGTACTAAGTAAGGTTTAAAACTTGTTTATAGCATAGTGTTGATAGAAAGAAATCTTAGGTTTTTTTCCTGATGGTTCTTCCTTTCAATCTCAAGAGTCCACCCCTCCTCCTGTAACTGTCTCACAGTCCACAGCCACGAAGCTTCTACTTTCAAAATGCATCACAGAGTCTGGTGACCTCTCACCACCACTGGCTTCTGCCTTGTCCCAACCTCTATCACTTGCCATGCCACACACTGGCTATCTGATCTCCCAGTTTCTTTCTATGCTCCTTCAGAGCACATTCTCTCTAGGAGGGTTTCTTTAGTATGCAAGCCCTATAATGTTACCATGGGTCAAAATGCTGCAGTGACCCCTACATTTCAGACATATTAGATCTTTACAGTGATTCACAAGGAACTTGAGTTTCTACTTAGTTCACTGCTACCTGTAGTATTCCTCCCCATGGTTCTTCATCTATTGCTATTCTATTTTCCCTGCACAAGAAAACTCAGGCACATTGATCTCTTTGTTGGAATTTACCAGGCCCTCAAAACACTGCCTCCTCCCCCAAGGCATTCAGGCATGTACATGCATGCATAAAAATATGCAAGGTACATACTGTTAGCCATCAAAATGATGATAACATCATATGTCATATACTCCTTAGATAAATTCACTGTTTTTATATATAGGAATAAGAGTTTAAAAAGCAAATAATGACTTAAAATCATTGTGAAAGCAGTTTTATCTTTGAAGGCTACCATGAAAGAATTTGAAGGGATGCTTGGGCCACACCTTAGAAACTACCTCTCTGTATAATTGTCCTTTGATATTGTGTATAATTAGTATTCTCTATGTGTTCCTGTATGGTTGCAATATATTTATACTTACCTCTCCATTATTTTTGTTATTTTTTTTTTTATTTTTCATACTTTATTTACATCTCAAATGTTTCCCCCTTTCCAGATCTCCCCTTTGGAACCTCCCCATTTCCTCCTCCCTCCCCCTGCCACTATGGGGGTATTCCTACACCCACCCACCCACCCACTCTCGTCTTCCTTCCTTGGCATTCTCCTCTACTGGGGGATCTAACACTCTCAGGCCGTAGGGCCTCTCCTCCCCCTGATGGCTAACAAGACCCTCCTCTGCCACATATGTGGCCTGTACCATGGGTTTCTCCATGTGTATTCTTTGGTTGGTGGATCAGTCTCCAGGAGTATGGGGGGGGGGAGTCAGGCCAGTTATCACTGTTGCTGCCTCCCTGGGGATGCAAATTCCCTCAGCTCCTTCAATCCCATCTCCAAGTCCTTCATCTGGTACCTCACATTCAGTCCTACTGTTGCTGTGAAGTGACTCTTGGGTATTTCTAACTTTTGGGCTAATAACCACTTAACAGTGAGTACATACCATGTTCATTCTTTTGTGACTGCGTTACCTCGCTCAGGATGATATTTTCAAGTTCCATCCATTTGTCTACGAATTTCATGAAGTCATTGTTTTTAATAGCTGAGTAGTATTCCATTGTGTAAATGTACCACATGTTCTGTATCCATTCCTCTGTGGAGGGACATCTGGGTTGTTTCCAGCTTCTGGCTATTATAAATATGGCTGCTATGAACATAGTGGAACATGTGTCTTTATTACATGTTGGAGCATTTTCTATGTATATGCCCAGGAGTGGAATAGCTGGGTCCTCAGGTAGTATTCTGTTCCTTTTTCTGAGAGTCCACCAAACTGATTTCCAGAGAGGTTGTATCAACTTGCATTCCCACCAGCAATGGAGGAGTGTTCCTTTTCATAGATTGTTAGAGATAAAATCACGACGACTACTTAGGGTTATAGGACCTCTATACTTTAGCTTTTCCAGAGTCTTCAAAATGCCAATGTCGTAAAGTAAACAGTGGGAAGTTTGGCATACAATAGGAATCTGAAGGGATACTGTAGCCAAAAGCAATATCCTGACGTCAACTATGTCTTCTTTAAAAATAAAATTTAAGAATCATTTTAAGATTTATTTTCATTTAATTATGTGTGTATATGTATGTCTCTGTGACAGTATATGCAAAAATGAGTGCAGTGCCCACAGAGGCCAGGAGAGGGCATTGGATCCCCTGGAGCTAGAGTTACAGGTGGTGTGAGCCACCTGATGTGGGTGCTGGAAACCAAATTCTGGTCCTCTATAAAGACAGTATACATTCTCAACCTCTGAGTTACTTCTCCTGACCCTGAAAAAGTAAAATAAAAATAATATATCTGTGATATATATATATACTCAAAATACTCATACACATAAGATTTTAAAAAAAAAATCTTAAAAAGACCAAATTAGAAAAAGATATTTTTAGACAATTTGTAATATTTGTGGTGATATTATTGACTTTATTTTGTTCTGTATAGTAATGATATCAAGGTCATTTAGGAAGACTCCTATGCTGGTTCCCTGCATTTGATTTGTTTAAAACTGTGTCTTGCTATAAAACTTACACTAAAATTTTCTGTATAGCTCAGGTTAGCCTCAAACTCAGGATCCTCCTGCCTTTACTTTTAAGCGTTATCTGCTGATTTATCAATGAAGAGATTTTGGAAATCTAAAACATAATCTTAAATATTTGTTCAGTTACATCTACTTATAGCTTACTACATATATCCAGAAAGCAGAAATTAATAATGGAAGAACAGTACAATGTAAACAAGTGATTCTAGTATTGAAAGTACAGGCAATTCTTAAACTATTCTTTTTTCCTTTTTTAATTTAATTGATATTTTTCATAAGAAAAAAATGGAAAATAATTGTCACTCAATCAAATGATATTAAGCTGAGTGATTATTTGTAAATCATTATCTAAAGGAGTAATATGCTAGGATTTTTTTTGTTGTTATTTTTGTTCTTTTGAGACAAGATCTCACTGGAGGTCTGGCTAACCTGGGCTGTCGACTACTGTATAGATCAGGCTAGCTTCAAACTCATGGTTATCTTCTTGCCTTAGCCTCTGAATGTTGGATAACTGGCATGTGCCTTCACCACCTGCTGGTAAAGCACTATTCTAGAAAGCATTTTCTAGTATTTTCCCTGTAAATCACATATTTCAGTGAGGTATTGATGAGCTCCCATCTGTCTAAATGGGAGGGGCTTTTTCCTTCTGATGTAGTCTGACATGACCTTAGACAACCTCTCAAGGTTGGTTACACTTATCTGAAAAATGCTTGTCTAGAATGAGCTAGTGATAAGGTTGTTGTAAAAATGAAATTCATGTTATCTATAAAACCCTTAGCCTAGTAATGCCTGGAAAATAAAAAACATTCAAATATCATCCTCTATCATCTGTCATTACAGATTCCAAGCCTCTGCTTCATTCAATGAGAAAAACAAATGGAAAAGCACAGCACTTAATCACCTCTATTATCTTGCAGTGAAATGTGGTCTCTTACTTCAAGCCCAGTGCAGATCCTTAGGAACCAGGACATTTGACCTATCTGTAGAAATCACTTGCAATTAACATACAGATGGTATAACACATTATTTTAACAATAAAATAGTCTTCTCTAGTGTTTAACATTCTGTGTGCAAGTTTGTTCTCTTAATGGATTGCCTTTAGGTTTTCAAACCAGAAGCCCTATCTTGAATTACCATCCACCAAAATTATTGGACTCTGAATTGATGTCTTTTGATGCATTTGAGAAAATTCAGCTCATCTCTTTTCTGGGTACAATTTTAAACTAACTATTCCTTGGTTGTTTTGTTTGTGGAGTTCAAACTACTGGCAGACAGATAATTCTTAGAAAACAGATTAATTATATGATAGAACTTATCTGGTGTTTAAAGAAAAACAGATCATATGATTTTAAAGAACAGAGTGTTTTCAGAGTAACTAATAAGCATGAACTCAATATTTTTTTTCTGTTGAATGATTTTCATTTAAGTCCAGAAGTGAACCAGATGTTACTGGCCATTTCTTATTATTTTTCATGCTTGTATATGGTTATGTAGTGAGTGAGTATGTGCATGCATTCGTGTGTGTGTGTGTGTGTGTGTGTGTGTGTGTGTGTGTTATGTATGTGCACTCATGAGCGTGTGCATGTATGTATGCATGAGTGTGTGTTTGTGTGTGCATGCATGTTCCTGTGCATGTGTATGTTTGTGTGTATATACATGAGTGTATGAATGTGTGTGTGTGTATGTGTCTCTGTGTGTACATATTTGCTCTTGGGGGCCAGAGGAAGGCTTTGGGTGTTCTTTTCTATCTCTCTCCACCTCATTCCCTCGAGGCAGGGTCTCTCACTGAACTTGGACTCATGCCCTGTTAAACCATCAGCCAGCAAGGCACAGCAGTTACTGTTTTTTTCCCTGCAACAGTGGTGCTGTGATTACACATGTAGATGATGCTGGGATCTACAGATGTAAGTTCTGGGATTGAAAGAAATGCTTTTCCTCCCCTCCTCCCCTCTCCGGAGATAAGGCCACCTAGCTAGCAGATATTTCCTGTGGGATATAAGAAAGGGGCATTCCTCCCCTCCTCCCCTCCCTAGAGATAAGGCCAACTGGCAGGCAGATATTCTCTGTCAACATTGACTCTCCCAAACAACAATGGCCCTGGGGTAAAGAATAACCAAAGTGACTGACCCTGGGGTAAAGAATAACCACAGTGATGATTCACTAAGAATCCCCTAATTGTGTGGAAGGTCAACAACCAACTCAGGCTGTGACCAGAATCTGCCTCAAGAATGTATAAAAAGTGTGAGCTTTAGGAATTGGGGGTCGCCCCTGTCTCGCGTGCAGGACAACCCCAATGCATTGGAAATAATAAAAATAATAAACCTCTTGCTGATTGCATCGCTCTCGATCTCCGTGTCTGTGCGAGGGGGAATTACCGGTAGTTGCGACCTTCAGGTCCAACATTTTCCAACAGGATCTGAGCTCTGGACCTCATGCTTACACAGCAAGTGCTTATACCTGCTGGACCATCTGTTAGCTCACTTCTTAATGTTTCTTCTTATACAGGATCCTTTATTTGTTTTAATAAATGCTGCACAATTTGTTTGTGTGATTGTTCTGTGCTGGGGCTAGAACCAGGGCCTTACGCTTGTTACATAAGTGCTCAACCATTGAGCCAAATCCACAGCCCCAGCTAAGTGTTTTTGAAATATTTAAAATTATATAGCATAATAAATTTAAAATATCCTTCTAACTCTAAACATGTTTGATTTCACTTAATGTGCTGCACAGTCAAGGAAATACTGGTTTTTTTTTTTCCTCATTGATAGCTCTCATGGCACTGAAAATACAGCATGCTTTATAAAGAGCCTGCATTTAAGTAGAAACTACCCTGTAGAAGTAAGGGGAGGTTTTTAGACAGCATCCAATAATAAAACTCAGTTGTAGTGTGTATTTTCCACAAATACTCAGTGTGGTAGAACACCAATTAATCTAACATTTCAGGAGTTGAAATAGAGTTCATCAAAAGAACAAGGAAGGGGTGGAGTTTGTCAAGCCACAGCACTCAGGGAGCTAGCTTCCTCTACCACAATGTTTCTCAGCCTTCCTAACACTGCCGCCCTTTTATACGGTTCCTCAAATTGTGGTGACCCCCAACCATAAAATTATTTTCATTGCTACTTCATAACTCTAATTTTGCTACTTGTTATGAATTATAATGTAAATATCTGATCTGCAACCCCCAGAGGGGTCTCAACCCACAGATTGAGAACCACAGTGCAATAACCTTCTGTCCTTTCCAGTTGTTGAAGTTGACTGCCTTCTGGAAATTAAAACCCAGCTGGCTTAGACCAGGGCAGTAACGAGGTGGTCCTGGGTGAATTGCTACAGCACTGCATAAACCCTGGAAATTTATCAATAGGCTTTGCCCTGAGTAATGGGAATTAGAGTAATAAATTAACAGTAGATCGGTCGTTCATGCTTGGTTCAAACTGCATTGCTAAGACTTCTTCTATTGTCTTGTTCTCATAGATTCAAAATTGTGCTCTGAATCAGCTATCGCACGTGCAACATACAGTCCCTTGTTTGTAGTCTCTCCATTCCAGCACTGAAGCCTGAGTAAATGGGATTTTAGTCCTACATGCCAGCTGGTACTTTCATTGGACTTTCAGGAAATACACCTGACTTAATGAGTGTTAGTTTATTGTTTATTAGTTCACCTATAAATGACGTTTGGGCTGGGTGTCAGGATCCATGATGGTAAGGCTAGCATTTGGGAAGCTGAGACAGGTGGATTGTCATGAGTTCAAGGCCAGCCTAGGATCCAGTGTGAGACTGTCTCAAAAAAAAAAAAAAAAAGTGTGACTAAATTTAAACAATTAAGTTTTTCAGTTTTTACCTTTGACATCATTCACTAATTTCACTTGCTGTTTCTTGGGAAGAAACAAGACTTGGGTGGGTGCAGTGAAGGGCACTATAACCAAGTAAGTTTTAGTTTTAGCCTGTCTAATCTGAACACAATTTCTCAAAGCAAAACCCTTCTAATCGAGGCCATTTCTAAAATAAAGAAGTGTTTATGGAAGCACACTGGTGCTAGCCAGAAAAACAAAGGGTTGGGCTGTGTGACTGTTTCCTGCAAAGACCAAAAGGGCAAGGTAGCAATTCAAAATGTCCTTGGGCAGGCATAGAGTTTAGAGCACTTTTTGTCAGTTCTGTAGAAGACTTTGCATTGATTGGGCTTAGAGGGATACCTCAAAGCTGGGATGGGAAGGTTTGGGAGGGTACCCTAAGCTGGTGTGGTTGGATTTATAGTCTGTCAAGTTTACATGTAAATACTGGACAGTGATCTTCGAATTTGGTTCCTGAGGAGATTTAAAGCTTTAGCAGCCATTCCAAAACACAAATGGTCTTATTCTTTGGGTGTATAGCTGTGCCCACCCCTTGCAGTTCATCTCTCCTTTTCCTGTCCCCAAGCCCATTGTAAAGCATCAGTGAGAGAAACAACTCTGTCCTCAAAGGAACAAAAGGGATGGCTTACTTTGGGGCCTAATATGACTGATTATGTCCCAAGATCACAGCTTTGGAGTTCCCCAAATATATTCTAATGAGGTTACAATTTTCTTACTTTTGTTGATGGGTACATTTGGTAGGCAGGTTCTAACAAAACAGGGGAATGATCTATATGCCTCAGAGGCTACATGTCAGCATTTTCAGCCTTTCAGTTGGTGGAAACTAGGGTTCTGTTCTAACATTCTACAGTATTTAACCAAAAGTCACCAAAATCTCGGATCAAATACAGAGAATGGTGATTGGGAGTGCTAATTACCCTGAGATAATTTGGCTCTGCACTTGTAATGTGCTAACTTCTCTGTACCACTGAGGTCAAGCAGTTAATCAGGTTTTGTAGTCACAGCTTCTTTGCAGGAGTTCTCATTCATGGAAGTTAGAATATCTCAGAATTGTTTATTTTTAATCACTATCTTATGAAGTATTCACAGTCAGTGCCTTCATAACTTCACTCAACAGAAGATGAGCTTATGAATTATGAATTCCACTCAACTCATATACAGTTCTTGTGCTTAATGTGTTTTCATCTTCTCAGTAAACACATGCTCTCAAGAAAAACAAACAATAGCTTAGTGTTTGGACACTACAGGTCAATCCCCATTTCTATTTATTCATGTGACTTTGAGGGCCTCAGCCATGATGGGGAGTCTCTCTCTCTCTCTCTCTCTCTCTCTCTCTCTCTCTCTCTCTCCTAATCAGATTCCACCACACTGCACTTCTGCTTATCTGATTATAGTTATAATAAGGGCCCAGAAGGGCTGGGTGTCTCTCAGAGGCAAGCATGTATGTCTAGTATGTCCTAGGTTAGAACCACCAAGACTTCAAGATAAAGAAAAACAAAAAGAATCATGCCAGGAGAACCTGAGTTAGTAGGCGAGGCACTGAGTACAACAGCTGTTGAAGAACACTTTCAGGTCAGAATCAACCATCAATTAGAATGTCTTGAAGGGTGAGTAGGAGCTAGCACAGAGGAAATTGTGTACAGAGAACCTGGGGAAAGGAGGTGGAGCTTCTTGGAATCTGGTGAGAGAAGATTGATGGGCGTGGGTTTGTTTCCCCATCATGGCTGAGGCCCTCCAAGTCACATGAATAAAATGAAATGTGGATTGATCTGCAGTGTCCAAACACTAAGCTTTTATTTGCAACATGTTGTGGGAAATACTACAAAACAAATCTACGCTGCTGCTGGCAACTCTCTGCCCTGGTGGACTGGCCGGCCATGCACTGGAGGGCAATGGCTGGCCTCTTATCTCTCTGGCTCAGAGCTCCACAATCTCTCCACCCAGCTTGCTAAGTTCCCACTGGCGGGTTGCTACCATGCCAGCCCTATGCTTCAAAACCCCCATGGCCTTTTGTGGTGCACATTGGTAAATCCACACTTTGCTGCTGTGGAAGGACTTTGGAACTTCCACAAGAGAACAAGAGCACTTTAGAGATACAGCAAGATATTGCAGCAAGAGACTTTAGATATTGCAGCAAGAGACCTGAGCACTTTAGAGATACCAGTACAGTGGGACAGCCACCAAGAACAGCAGCAGCAGTGGAGTGTGGCCAGCAGGAGCCTAGAAGACAAACTGTATACTGCAGGGGACAGAGCTAGAAAAGTTACCCAACCCCCTTATAGGAGCCCAGGAGCTTCAGAGTAGATCCGAGATATTAAACACTAAGTTCTTTGCAAGTTGCAATTCAGTTTTGTTTTTTATTTGATTGTGATTATATCCTGGTTCTTTTCTCTTGAAATAAGAAAGTATTTAATTTATTTTTGACTTATAGGCACACAAAGTTGAGAGATTTAACAACTTTAAAAGAGATTTTAGATTTTTTAAAAGAGAGGCTGAGCTTTTAAAGTATTTAAATTTGTAAGGCTATTGGGCCTTTCAAGTTTGTAAAATGTTTTACATTTATATTAATATGTGATCTTGAGGGTGAATAAGAAAGAAGAGTCTGAGTCTTAACAGCGATGTGTTTGTCAAGATGACAAGATGTCACTGTGACTAGTTTTATGTCAACTTGACATAGTTAGATTCTTCTGAGAGGGAAATTAAGAGAAAGCCTCCATAAGATTGGGTTGCAGGCAAGCCTACAGAACACTTTCTTAATTAGTGATTGATGGGGAAGGTTCAACCCATTGTGGGTGGTGCCTTCTCTGGGTTGGTGGCCCTGGGTTCTACTAGAACTGAGGACCTATAGCTACTATATACATAGTATGTATATATATATATATATAACTATAGCTACGGTAGCTGAGCAAACCATGATAAGCAAGCCAGTAAGTGCCTCTCCATGGCCTCTGTATCATCTTCTGCTTCTGGATTCTTGCCTTGCTTGATTTCCTGACCTGACTTCCTTCAATGATGTAGAAATGTAAGCCAAATAGACCCTTTCCTCTCCATCTTGCTCTTGGTCATGGTGTAAACAATGACCACAATAGAAACAGCAATAGAAACCCTGATTGGAATACATACCTTCTTCTTGTTAGACATCAAACACACTGTAATGATTCCTTAAATCATTTGGTCACTCATTATCTGTAGATTCTTAGTCATGAAATGCTAGCATTTTCATGCAGCCATATTTGTTATAGCAAGCTGCCATGCAGGTGTTCAGCATCTCTTTTTTCTTTGTTTTCCAGTGTTCCAACATTCCAGAGCCTTCCTGATGAAATCCTCAGTAAGCTGGCTGATGTCCTCGAAGAGGTAATTGTTTTGATCCTTTGAACATTTTGAGATGAAACCCAGACTGTGAGCTAAGCTGGGCTGCTTTCTTTCACAGCTCTGTGATGACAGGTCAGAAACTGCCAAGAGACCTTGTCAGTTTGAACCACGTTCTGTGATGAGCTATAAATTTCACTTCAAATTAAAAGCAGCTTAGCACACCCAACACTTACACACAGTTAGACACAAGCAGACTAGGTACAGGGGGGAGAAAACATTTCATTGTGGTAAATATAATGTTAGCTTGACATCTATGAATCATATGCTGGCATTTTAATCCTTCAATTAATTGTAGTTGTTGTCATCCTGATAGTAACAACTTTACAAGAAGAATTAGTAATTGGGTCTGCTTATTTTAAACATCTATATTTTATATTTTAAGCATGTATATTTTATACATATAATTTCATGCTTGGATGCAGAATGCCATAGGCTTTTTTTGAACTCATGGAAGCCATAGTATTGAGGAAGAGGAGAAACAGAGGGATATGGCTCTGCATGCACCACAGAGACCTTGCTTAGAAAGGAAAGGAACTTCTCCCACTCACGCTGAGAACATCTGCACTGAATTGAAAGCATCCTGTTCCCTCAGTGACTACAGGAGACTTGACTAGATGTTCTTCCTGGAGCTCTCTACTCAGGTGCTTCAGGGTATTGATTGACAGTGGAGAACACAACTTCAGGAGGGAGCCATGCCCAATGGCAAATATCTGTAATCTCAACATGCAGGATGCAGAACCAGGGAGATCAGTAGTTCAAAGTCACCCTTGGTACATAGTGAATTCCAGGCTAGACTGGAGTATATAAGACTCTGTCTCTAAAAAGCTATAAGGAAGAATAGGAGAAAAAGAGAGGAGAGAAAGAGGAGGAAAGTATCATACACCTAAGGCAAGGCAAAGCAAGAGTGTGTATTTGACCTTTGGAAGCTTTTAGATTTCAGTTTCCAATGGATACAAACTACCTCTAAATAGAAAAGATTATATAATAATGTTTTGATATGCTTATTTTTCTCTGAATAATTTCTCTCATAAAAAGTTTATATTGAGGCTTATGACTATGTTATACAAGTTTAGATGAGAAAGAATGGTTGATTAAATAAAAACATTAAGTCAGAAAATGACAAAGAAATTCTTACTATAGACACGGGTCCAAAAGGGGTGAAGACAAAAATTTAGGCAATAAATATGCTTCTTAACCTTGTTGTGAAATAGTCTCAGAAAAATGCAGATTTATAGATGAGAAAAAAGTAAGGTTAAACTCAAAGGTCACATTTGTTTTGGCCTTAAACGTGGTTTATTAGCTGTTTTAATACTCTGAAACATTTCTGGAAAAAATCTATATGCAGGCAATATTCACTGTAATTTTTGTTAGTGTTTGAAACTCTTGACTTCCAGCACATGAAAAACTGAAGCCAAATCCAGGGATATGACAGGTTCTTTTCCTTTCTCATATCTTTTCAAATTTTCTTGCCCTTCTGTCCAGTCTCAATTTTAGTGGTTGAAATCATTTTCTGTAGGTAATGGACATACAAGTTTTGATTCAAGTTGAAAAGTTAAGAATTTGTTCCATTTTGTTAAGGAAGCATGGGTCCATTAATAGGAACGCTGGAACGGTTACTGGAGAAGATAAAGCTGACTACTAAAGTAGGATATTAGAGTTCAAGTAGGAAATGCAGGGAAATTGGTTTAAATCACTGTCAGGAAACAAGACATTCCGCGAACGTGCTGGGATGGCCCTCAGTTCCAGAGCATTTACCAAGCAGGCTGAAAGACTTGGGTCCTGTCTGTCCTGCATAGATGAAAATCAGACAAATTCCTGACTGGGTATGGTGGTTCCTGCCTCTTCCAGCACTGAGAAGTATGAACAGAAAAATTATGAGTCTGAAGACAATCTTGGAGTAGTAAATTCAAAGCTATCCAAGACTGCAGTCAGACAGTGTATCAACAAATAAAAACCAGAGGATAGGAAGGATACGTATGAGGAGGATGAGGAGGAATATGGAAGAAATGAATTCAGGAATTTGGAAGGTTATTCAGCTGCCCAGGAGAAACCCAAGAAATGGACAACATGGATAAGGGCAACATCATAGGGCAGGTTGTTTGCTTATGCTTTCTATTAACTGAGGATTTATTCCTTTAATCTTCAAACAGGAGTCTAAAGATAAAAACAATTAAAAAGTAGTCATGGTCATTTCCTCATAAAGTTTATGAGGAAAGGGAGAGTTCTTCCCCATCAGTTACAAGAAAACTTAATTGAGGGACCAGAGAGATGGCTCAGAGACTAAGAGCACGTGGTCCTGCAGAGGACCTTGGTTTGGAACACAAACAAACATTTTTAAAGGCTTGCTTTAAGTACCCTTGTCCCAATATACAGTAAAGACAAAAAATAAGAAAAATAAGAAAACAATAAGCAGAGTTGAGAAAAGATGGAGTGTTAGGAATGAGTTAACAGCAACAGAGTTATCAGTTGAATCAAGGGGAGGAGAAGAGTGTCCAGGGGCCAAGGAAACCCTCTGTGAAACACCCCTAGGAAGAGTGGCATTTAGGGGACATTTAGGAAACAGTGTGAGGAATCATTTAAATGAGATTGGAGCTGGGAGTCATGGGAAGGTGTGCTATACACCTATATAAAGCTACCCAGGGGCAGGTGAGTCATGCAAGGCCTTTTAGTCCATTACAGGTATTTAGTCTTTCCCCTAGACTGAGGTGGAAGCCATTGAATGGCTCTTAGCAGATTAATAGAATTACTTGGCTTATACTTTTTTATCATGGTTCCCATGATGGGGAGTATTGGGAATGGTGATAAAAGAAATGATGGTTGCTTTGTTGACTGTCCTAAGAGGAGATTGAAAAAAATGGCAGAAACCGATTGGCTTTGAGAGAATAGCTCAGAAGCTTTACTGGTACGCTACATGGTGGAAGAAGACAAGGGAATCAAATATGTCACTGAGACTATCGACATGAATACAAGGCAGGGTGGGGTTAGTATTAATGGGGACGGAGAAGACTAGGAGAGGAGTATACTGGGGTGAAGAGACAAGGAACGAAGGGAGGTAGGATGTGGGGAAATAGAATCCTTGGGGCCCTTGGCAGAATAGATGGCTTGGAGCAGTGTTTGCCAAAGACCTGTTAGTTATCTAAGTGTTATTCTGAGGGACCAAATGTGGACATGGACTTAGGCAGAACATGAAAGCTGGTAGCAGCCAAAAGTTACTAAAATAGCATGAATGTAACTGAGCTTGCTGGAGTTTAGTGGATGAGGAAAATGGAGTATAGTGCTGAGGAAAAACCTCAAATAAGCAAAAATTAAGATTAAAAATGTCTCTTATATACATTAAAATATAAGCATATAAAATACTTTTGGCTTAGTAATCATAAGTGAAATCTTACCAATCAGATATGTATGTATGGTTACCTGTAACAGAAGGGGTCAAAGGGATCTATGTAGAAAAAAAGGAGATAGAATGAATGAATGAATGAATGAATGAATGGGAGAGCACAGAGTAAAGCTCTGATTTAATATTAAGAGTTCAGCTCGAAGAGACAGGAGAGTAAATGAGGTCCCGTGGAACCTGGGAAAATGCCAGTAGTCCTTGGAACTTGCAGTGGAAGTTTGTTTAAAAGGCAAGGACAACAATAGAGAAGGTAGATGGATGGACAGGGAAAATGGTGCTGGTTGGAGCCCAGAAAATACAGTGGAGTGGAAACAGCACCCTGCACAGGAAGGTAGGCATTCCAAGAAGAGGCAAGGCAGTGGGTGTCTATGGAGTGAGTGGGCTGATGCAGTGGGCGGAGCTATGCAAATCCTGACTGAACATTTTGTTTCCTTGGTGATATAGAAAGCAGGGACATAAACAGAATGGGGGTGAGGCAGGCAGCTGAATGACTTACGGAGATGGATGGGGGGAGAAAACGGAGGTTTAGAAATATGGTGAGATTGCCAAATATCATGAAGGCCCAATTTGATGCTAGCAATTTCTTATCTAAATTAAACTACATAGAGAAAGATTTGTTTAATTAATTGATTAGGGGTCTTGCTTTATAGTCCAGGCTGATCTTGAACTCATTATCCTCCTGCACCAATCACCAAAGCGCTGGGATTCCAGGTGTGCACCATCATGCCTGGTTCAACTTTTCTTTTTAGTCTCTCTTTATTTTTCCTGTTGCATGGAGTCAGGTTCCAGAGAGGTAGACAACTGGACTTAACCAGGACTGTTATTTTTCTGAGGAAGATGAAGTGATTGAGTGAGGGAATAGGTAATTGAGGACACATGCAAGAAAGATCAAGAGGGTTGATTCTGGAATTTGGGTTGGGCAAAGCCAGGGAGAAGTTGGAGGATCCGTGGACTTTAGTTCTGTGAAGCTGAAGAATCGTTGGAGTTAGGTTGTTAGAGTGGCCGAACAGGAAAGGAATTAAGACTGTTTCTGTCTCTAGGTAGAAGCTGTACTGGAAGATCTGTGGTCCATTCATAAATTCTCTGAGGCTTATTGAAGTCAGCTGTCCTATGATTTATTGATCTCTTTCATGTGTGACCACAAAGTGAACCAGAGCATGGCTGCATTTGACTTCTGCGTTCAAGTATAAAAGAAATTCATCCCAAGAAGTCTGGATGTTTTTCTCTCTGGATGTGCTAACCTGTAACCTCTGTAAATGGGAAACTGCTTCTCTCAGTGGGCCTTTTGGCTTTCATTTGTCTTTGTGAACTACATGGCAGGACTCTCTGAGGAATGTGTGTGCACTTGCGTTCACACACACACATACACACACAAATATATACACACACAACACACACATGTACACATACACACAACACACACAAACACATACATACACATAAACACATACATACACACAGACATACAAACACATATACATACACTCACTGTGTGTGAGATCCATGTATTGGGTGTGTGTCTGTGTTTCAAGAAATCACACTGAAGCACAAATTCATTAGCCCCAATGAGCCTCTTTATAAAGCAAAACTAAGAGCCCGTGAAATCGTTTAATCAATTTTTTCTTCTTCACAGCTGTGAAAGTGTTTATGCAGTCTATAGCCACAATAGCTCACAATGTATTTTAGTATTTGGGGCTGTATTTTCTTTTCTCTCTTTCTTGTATCATATGTGTATATATCATATGTACCACTTGTAGGTGTATGCATAAAGGTACACGGTATATAGATGGGTGTGTGGAGACCAGAGGTGGACACTGAATGTTTTCTATTACTCTTCACTGTAGCTTTTTGAGACACCCTTTCACAGAACTGTAAGTTAATTGATTCAGCTGATTCTGCTGGATACTGAGCCCCAGGATCCTCCTGTCTCCACACCCTCAGCACTGGGATTATAGGTGTGTGCTGCCATACTCTGGTTGTCATGATTTCAAGGGAGGCAGTTGATTGCTGGGCCATCTCCCTAGTCTCTAAGTCATATTTCCACTTAGAAGATGTTCAGATGTTTGGATGCTGTACAGAAGGGAGCAGGCAGTTTAGTCCCACACATTTGTTTTTAGGACACCAATGTGAAATAAGTGTACCAAGTATAAATGTGCTATCTGGTGCAGGCAGAATATTTAAGTTGAATAAACAAGAACAATGGGAAGTTAGATAGGAATAACAACTCAGATGAAGTGAAACAAACCCAGAACAACACACACAATAAACAATATCACTTAACACCAAAGACAAATGTGCTCCCTTATTAATTAAGCTTTCTACCAATATCCATAAATGGAAAGAATCCCAAATGATCTTGTAAGAAGTATCATTATAGCCAATAATTAAGTTTGCAGCTTTGTTTATTGGGCAAACATTTATTGGAACACCTGCTATGTGTCAGGAGTTGCTCTAGGCCTTGGGGATTCAGGCTCTGCTCTCCCATGGCATATGTTCTAGTGGATAAAGATAAGGGAGGAAGTACATATCATCAAATGATAAGCCCACTGAAATTATTATTGATAGAAAAACTTTAGCTGAGCATAGTGGTACAAATGCAGTTTGCTTAGGCAAACCCTGCAGCCAAAGTTAAAATATGTACAGAGGCAGCGTTAGGTTAAATTGAATTCCATTTGGCTTTAGTATGGGAAGGTAAGATTTAAACCAAGGCCTAATAACCTATCTAATGGGGTTCCACTAGAGCGTGAAGAGTAGCTGCATGGTCTTAACATAGAAACGAGTTTACTGTTTTAATTGGGGAGAAAAGTTATGAGAGAGGGCTTCAGAGGATTTAACAAGATCGTGTCATTGTGGGTTTATAACTGGAATTTCAGAGCAAAAGGGCTCACTGCAAGATTCCCAGAGGACTAGCATGGCCACACGTCCCTATATCCCAATTAAAGAGATGAATAATTGTAAAGAGCAGAGAAAAGAAATTTAATAATGCACACATTGGAAGAACAGAGAAAGGGGATCTGATGGTTTTACCTTCATCTTGGGGGTACTGACACAGCTTTAGGCTTAAGTAGAAAAAGAACTGGGCCAAGGGACAAAAGATGTGTATAATTAAGCACTCTTGGACAAGCTGATCCAAGAATGATGAGGTCTCTCCTGTCAAGTGCTATTAATCCAAAGTGAATACAGGTTTGGGACAATGGCCTTAGGAGAATCCGGAGCAGGACACTGTGAAAACCACCAGTAGTATGTCTCAGTTATGTCTTGCCTAGTGAGACTAGAAGGAAGCAAGGTAGGTGAAGCACCCCCAGCTGTTAATGGACACTCCCAGAGAGAGTACTTACAGCCTACCTGCAGAGGTGAGCAAGGGGACTCCTAGTGGGAAAGAATGCTCACGGAAGGCAGGGACTTAGGCTTTCCTTTGGTTCTTTCTTACCTTGCAAAGTGCCTACTATAGCTGTGCTCATGGTGATAAAGAGTTTGCTTTCACTCTGAGCACAAAGGGAAACAGTATGCCTTGTAGCTCTAGTAAAGCGGTACAACCTGGTTATTTACTTTATTTTGAGGTAGGCTCTCTGGTACCCTCAAGGCATCTTGAAAGTTCTGATTCTCCTGCCTCCAGTTCTAGTGTGCTGGGATTATAGCACCATGTACTAAAGATGGAGAGCTAGGGCTGTAACACAGGCCGTCCTGCATAAACCAACACTCTAACTACTGAGTTACATGCCAGTCACTGGGTAATGTCATAATCATCTCTTTTTAGGGTTTATGAGAAGGATCAGTTAGAGAGTCAATCAACTTAAAAGGCTATTGCAAAATAACTAGGTAAGGGTAGGTGCTATGTTTATGGTTTTTCCATAGCAACAGGAGCTTAAAGCATATAGAACAGAGGGGTGACTATAAAGGTGAATGATATAGGAGAGTACATGTGATAAGAAACAAATGGATAAATATTTTGTTCTAGAACCGAAAAGAAAGATGGATGAGTAGAAAGGAGATAGATCCAGCAGAACCTCGTGTTGGCCTATAGAGGCTGGATTTGGCACAGGAATTCTGGGAAGGAAAAGTACATTATCTCACTAACAGGATAATTATTCATCCTGTGTCATCAGCATGGCTTAAGATGAACCTGCCTTTCTAGAGTGGTCCCTCTTCCCTGAGGGGTGGTCCCTTAGTCAAGTCATTGACCTAAATAAACTGTATTAACTGTTTCATGTCCTGGGTAGTTTGGAATGCTAGGTCTAGAGAAATAGCTCCCCTTGATAGGCATGAACAAAGCACTGAGCCAGGCTTCTGTGATGAGCGGTAAATGTTTAGATAATTGGATAAAAACATGTTTCATTGGAAACATTAAATTGGAACACCAAATTAGATCAACAAATCCACCAGATACAGCTATTTTCCTTACCTATGGAGTGAGGCATATGTTCTGGGTTTAGCTCTCTTGATTTTTAGCAAAAAAATAAAGCAGATCAGAACTACTTCTTGCCTGTGTTAATGCCCTTTTCATGCCCAATATTTCTCTTTAAACATTCAGTTGGATTTTCTTGGAATGAAAGACCTCTTCTTCAAGAACATTTTAGGTACTCTGTACCATTGAGTCTGCACCTTTTCATAAGACTGAATTAATCACAGACATATTCAAATGGAGATAACACATCATTCTAATTTGTGTCCTGGGTAGTGCAAGGATTTTTGTTCTCATGTACTATACATCCATGCTGCTATGGCAAGGATAAAAGCATAGACACATAACAGTTCATACTTTTTGATTTTTAAATCAAATTAAATCAAAGGGACGTTATGAGAAATAAGAGGCAAAAGAAAAGATGAATGAAGGAAAAGTGACGAGTTTCCAGTTCAGCATGGCTTGCATGTCTATTACGAGGCTCTCCTGTGATTATCCAATCTGGAGACCATCTTGGAAGGGGGGTTATAGAACTCGTCCTGGTTAACAAGCCAATTTTAGACACAAGGTTGGGTGGTTTTGCTCTGTGACGTCTTGCCTGGACATCTTTGCAAAGTCCCTTGTATTATCAAGGGGTATGACTAATATAGCAAAATACCCGCCATTGTTCATTATTGACGACCTATACAGCTTTCTCTTTTTGTCTTACGCTTTTAGATTTATGTATTTTTATCTCTGTGTGTATGTGTGTGCTACCATGTCTGTATATATACCTTGTATATGAACATGCCATGGGTACCAGAAAGCGATGTAAGGAGGATGGTCAGAGCCCCCAAAGCTGCAGTTATGGATGGCTCTCAGCTGCCATGTGTGTGCTGGGAACCAAACCCAGGTCCTATAAAAGAACAGCAATGGCTCTTAACCACTGAGCCGTCTTCCCAGTTCCCAAATGTCTTCTCTTTTATCATTTTAACTGTCTTGAGTTCTTCCAGGGAGGAACTGATCAACTAAATAGGGACATTATAAGTTCTCTTTGAAATCTTGTTTATAACTAGCTAACAAAATACCTAACATCATTTCCTCCTCCTCCTCCTCCTCCTCCTCCTCCTCCTCCTCCTCCTCCTCTTCTTCTTTTCTCCTTCTCCTTCTCCTCCGCCTCTTCCTCCTCCCTCCCCCTCCCTCTCCCTCTTCCTCAAAGTATTCTTTTGTCATCTCCAATTTCTTCTCTGTTTTCCTTTTAGTGAAGCAGACTATGGATTTTTGAAATGTAAAATGAGAGAGGGGGAGGGAAGGAGGAAGAGAGAGACAGAAAGAGACAGAGAGACAGAGAGGAGAGCAAGCTTAAAGACCAAACTAAACCTTCAGTTGGCATCACTTCTTCTTATATAGAGAAATAAATATAGAAATCATTGATATGATAAGGGAGTCAGTTTCCGATTATAGTGATCAATCAAAGGCCACTGAAATGTACACCTCAAAATGGGTACATTTTATGATTGGATTTTATATCAATTGATTATAATTTTGGCAACTTCAGTCAAAGAAAGCCTCGGCCTTACTTGAGGATGCACTTGGGGTCACACTGCAGTTGCAGCTACTTTGATAATGACAGTTAGATAGAGTTCAGAGTATTAAGTATCAACAGAAGTTACATTTTCTGGAAGAATGCCAGGTAGGAGAGACCTTTGTTAGGATGTTATAGATGTGTACATTGATTTGATCCTTAAACAATGGTGGCATCCGTGCCCATCTGACATTTTGTGTGATTCTACTCTAAACAAAGGTCTTTCTGGATCTAAATCTAGGTTTCAGATATTGTTATATAGAGGAGACAAATACTTGCTTGTTCCTTTTGATCTCTGCTTGCACGAAGACTTGCTCCTCAGATTAAAAAAATAATTTATAAAGCAGTAGTTCTCAATCTGTGGGTTGTGACCTCCTAGGGTCTGATGGCCCTCTTACAGGGGTCACCTGAGACCATCAGAAATATCAGATACGTATATTATTATTCATAACAGTAGCAAAATTATAGTTATGAAGTATCAACAAAAATAATTTTATGTTGGGGTCACCACAACATGAGGAACTGTACTAAAGGTTTGCAATATTAGGAGGGTTGAGAACCACAGCTTTAAAACAAGATATAGATTACTATTACTTTTCTGAGTACCTGTGAGGAGTTGACATAAAAAACAAAACCCAGGATGAATAATTTCCACTCATTGTCATTCACTCTGTGCCAGGTGAGAAGCATCTCTTCAGTTCTACCCCAGATTAATGCTCTTACTCTGTTTACAATTTACCTGTGGGGGCATTGAAGCTAAGAAGGTGAAGATACATGAATGGGGAGCTAATAGACCCCATAATCTGACACTAGAATCAGTGCATTTGAGAACTACTCTATGATACACTTTGTGTGATATATCAAAAAGAACAAAGAAGGATACTTCTGAACATCTGTACTGATTTTTTTTCTTGGAGTAATTTGTTTTTCTTAGTCATAATTTTACACTTGTTACCACAGGGATCCATTTGAAGCATTCCACAAGTTTCTATACATGCCACTTTGTACCATTTTATCACCAGATTATGCATGCCTTGCCCCAGGCTCCTTGTGATTCAATAAAATGTGCCTGTATTCTGCAGGTTAGAAGTCAAACTGCAATAAATCAGTTTTCTAGAAATCACAGTAGAAAGTCCTTGAAATGGTCGCCACAGATGAGTGTCCTGGTGCTGGTGATTTGTTGTCATTTGTGTGGTTTGCAAATTGGGGATTGATGTGAAAATGGAAGTTGATGGCCTCTCTGAGTTCAGCTTTTTTGTGAGATCTACTCGTGGAAGTTCTTGATAGTCAGCTCTTACACAGACCACCATGAACTTTGAACAGCTCTTCAAGAGACCAAAAAATGAACACCAGATTAACTGCCTTGCTTAAAAACAAAGTGACCTAGAATTTTATCTACTTAATTTTGTTTGTTTGTTTGTTTGTTTGTTTAATTGGAGGCCAAACTGTACCCACCAAAAAAGCCTATTTTCGAGGTGTGTGCACAGAGATTAAATAATGAATAGAGACTTTCTTGTGCTGACAAACAAAAGGTTAGATAAGAAACCCAGTTGGACTTTTGGGTTTGGCCTCAGAATACAAAACTTGCCTGTCCTCTGAAGCATTATCAAACAGTGTGAGAAGGGATAACCCAGGTTTCCCGTCCCAGGCCTCAGGGACCTCAGTGCATTTCAGGGCCAAGGGCAGCCTACCACCTCCCTGTGGAGAAGAAGCCCTGCAGTGGCTTAGGCCAGAGACCACAGGCTGCTCCTACAGATAAAGTTCCAGTCCAGGCAGGCAGAACTTCAATCATGACTGTTCATCAGTTGTCAGTCAGTGTTAATGAGGAGCAAACTGTGACCAGCCAGGGCCTTAGGGATAGTTCAGTGTGACAGACAATGCATCTGTGATGTTCCCCCAGTTACTACGAGATTACATAAATGAGCTTCTCTTGGCTCTCTGGGTAGTGAGTGCTACTATTCTCTTTTATTGCTTCCCTGTAGATTATTACTTTAATAGATGTAACCTGTTTGTCTTGTAAATAGACTATAGTGCAACACTGCCGAGTTGGCTCTCTCTTCTCTCTATGATCTTATGTAAATCAGTGTGTAGTACAATCGTTATTGACTGCAGGAGGAAAAGGAGGAGAAGGCTCTCTGTAACTTCTCTTCCCTCTTCCAAAGACGTTTCTCGAAAGCATGCTGATCCTTTTATTTCTCACTTATAGAAGTTTATTGTGACTAACTCTATTGCATTCTTTATTTTTGCTCACACAATTCATTTGTGCAGCTGATACTATAATGCCATATGCCTCTTCCTGCATTGTTTTGAAGTTATCTGTCTCCTGGTTTTCTGCAAGCAGCTTAAGGATAGGTTATCTCTCACCATGTGTCCAGTTTCTGGAAGAGGGAAGGTTTGTACAGAATGTACACCTGACATCAGTTCCCTGAAAATTGTTGAACACATAAGTTTTTGACAGATGTATGCTCTATGAGTGAGCCAGTGATTGATACATAATCTCTGCTGCCCATTCAGAGGTTTCCTTCCCATTCAAATGCACAAGAGTAGATCAGAATGTACAATCTAAAACCCAAGTGTTCATCTGATGCACATTACATGGCATGTCACAGAGGCTGCTAGTGGAGCAACTTCATGGTCCCCAGCACAAGAAGAAACCAGAGAAGATTATGGGGTACCAAGGACAGGAAGGACACCAGGAGGTAATGTTATTTTTCTGTCATCGACTTTCTCTTCCCTTGATCCCAGGAAAACATAACAAATGCTAAACATTCAGAATGATGTATTAAAGAACACAAATACCTTGTGCAGAAGACTGCTTTCCAACAGAAAATTCCTGGGCAAGGAGCTGTAGGCCACCAATCAGTTAAGAGAGTGGAGGTTTTTCATAGCTATCCTCTGGTACATAAGGCAGATTCACCAATGAAAATCATGAGGCCTGTTCTCATCTTCTTTTCCATTCTCCTCAGTTCCTCATCCACAGACTCGAGATGCTGGTCCATTGTACATGGATATGTGTCTAACTGTATATGCGTATGCTCTGTATCCATGTTTACTTCTTTGTACAATGCAAACACCAGGATCTGAGTCTTGGCTGTCATCCGTAGAGTCACAGTTCCATCATTCATCAGTCATGTCATCTAGATAAGTTACCTTCCCTCAGCCTCCTCTATCTCCTCTGGAATGTAGTGGTAACAGAGGTACCCACTTCATATAACTAATTTTTAACTTTTTTAAAATAAAACTTTTTTCTCTGCTAAGAGACTTCACTCTTTTTTTTTAAAGAAAAACAAACAAACACTAGTTTCAATTTAATAGAAAAATTGGCCAGTGTGTAGAAGATTTCACCGTTCCTGCTTTCTTTTTATAAAAAAAATTTTATTGGTTATTTTATTTATTTACATTTCAAATGTTGTCTTCCCAGTTTCCCCTCCAAAAACCCCCATCCTACCTCTCTCCCTTTGCTTCTATGAAGGTGCTCCCCCCCCCCCCCCACCGACTACTATCTCATCATCCTGGCATTCCCCTACACTGGGGCATCGAGCCTTCACAGGACCTAGGGCCTCCCCTCCCATTGACGCCCAACAAGGCCATTCTCTGCTACGTATGCAGCAGGAGCCATGGGTCCCTCCATGTGTACTCTTTGGTTGGTGGTTTAGTCCCTGGGAGCTCTGGGAGCTCTGGCTGGTTGATATTGTTGTTCTTCCTATGGGGTTGCAAACCCCTTCAGCTCCTTCAGCCCTTCCCCTAACTACTTCCATTGGGGTTTTGTGCTCAGTCCGATGGTTGGCTACAAGCATCTGCATCTGTATCAGTAAGGCTCTGGCAGAGCCTCTCAGGAGACATCCATATCAGGCTCCTGTCGGCAAACACTTCTTGGTATTAGCAATAGTAACTAGGTTTGGTGGCTGCATATGGGATGGTCTCTGAAGAAAGAAATGTCCCTGCTTTCTGTAGATAATTTCCCTACTAGCATTACATTGGTAAGGTACCTTTTTTATAGTTGATGGGCCAATATTGAAGCATTTAACTAAGTCCGTTATTTAGAGTCCCTTCATATGTTGTTCAGCTCTGTGGGTTTTATCAAATACACTGCGTGCCCACCATAGCTGTACTGTGAACCCTACTTCACTCTATCCTGCCTGTCATCCTTTCTCCTTCTTAGTAATGCTACTAAAGTAAATGTTCTCTTATTTCTAATTCTACTCATTCATGATGCATATTAGAAATCAATTAAATTTTTATATTTATGTTATTTCTTGAAAATGTACTGTAGTTACTTGTTTAAGGAAGAAAATTTGGATTTATTTTACATAGACAACCATGTAATATGTGAATAATCTCTTCACTATCCATGCAGATGCCTTACCTGCCCATCACCTCCCTCTTCTCTACACGTCCTGTCCGTATTTCTTTGTGCCATCACTCAAGCCTTGTAGTATAATGGTCAGTATCAGTGGAACAGTATAAAAGAAGCCTTTGCTCTGTAGCCTGTCTGAAGGGAAGTCCCAGTATCTTACTATTAGGTAGATGTTAATGGTAAGTTTCAGTTTTTCTCCCATTTTATTTTATTATTATTTTCTTTTGTCTTAAAGTCAGGTTGAGGAAATTACCCTGCACCAAAAGCCTTTTAAAGTCACAAGTAGATGTTTTGTCCCCCAACTGTTGATATGATCTTGTGAGTTTTCTTCTTGTGCTTGTTGATATGGGGATTACAATATTTGATTTCACAGTGTTAAACAGGACTTGCATTCCTGGAAAAAAAAAATCCTGCTTGGCCATTACTTTCCCCAAGATTGTATTGGTTGTAAGCTAAACTTTTTCTTTCTATTCCCTACTTTTAGATCTTTTCTTTTCTTTTTTTCTGGTTTTTGCTGCATGCTAGAATTTTTCCCAGCATAAACATTTTGTTTAAATAAGTAACTATGTGTGTTGGTGTAGATTTAAAGTGCATTTGCAGGTAAAGAAAACTAACAGATCCAAAGAGTCACAGTGGAGCCAGTGCTCCTTCGCCATAAGCTTCCTGTGCATTTTATACCCACAGAACAGGGAGAACATGCACACTACACTCTGGACACTAGGGGATGGGAAAGAACAGGAGCTCAGTGAAGCCATGCAGCACCATCTGACCCGTCATCTTCTGCTGCAGAACCACTCCAGAGCTAAAGGTCAGCTGGGGCTGCTTATGACCACACATAGTAACCTTTTTCCTGCTGTTAAGATTAGTCCAAGGGCGTTAGCTACAGAAGATATGTACCATTACCCTAGTACTGTATTAGAACAAGATAAAGAAGCTACGCTGTGCCTTTTCAGAAGTACGGCAACAGACGAACTGTATCTCCCAAAGGCTTAGCCCTGAGATGTCCTATTGGCATTTATATCACACCAGGATACTCATATTCCCAGCACCATCTGCCAGGCTAAGTAAGGTGCAGTTGGCTCTCCAGGGTGTTGGGAACCTTTCTCTTTCAATCTCCATTAGAGATTTCAAGTACTCCACGTGTGATGCCTGATGAGTTTGGACAGCAGCATCTTTCTGGGTGTTGTTTTTATACAGAGGAATTGTTTTCTGTTCTGTAGCCTTCACCAGAAGGTAATCTGGCTTTCTGCAATGCCCAAACATTCAAAGCTCCTTCAGCTAGTAGTCCTGGAGGACCAGTCCATTCAACAGCATGGAGTGTCTGGTTGTATCGTTTGCCACTGTGTGGAGTCTCTGTTTGCTTCATTTAGCAGATTAGAGATAGGATCATCTCTAGCTCAGAGGACTTGAGTTTGGCTTGATTCATCAGATTGGACATTTGAGCTTTCTCCTGATACTATCTGTTGTTCTCGTTTCTCACAGTGTCCCATAATTCCCAGTTTTGGGGTTCCCACAAGGTGATGTACTCAATGTTGAGCTCACCTTTTGCCTTTGCATCTCTCTCTTCTGCCTTCTCATTGACTTCTTGTTCAAGGAAAGCCTTTACGTGCTTAGTTTACTTTGGCATGTTAGCATCGCTGAGCATTACATTAATAGTGACACTAGGACTAGTCTAGGTAGGAAAGAGAGAATTTGAAAAAGAAAGTACATCTTAGAATTTGATAGGTTTTGCTTTAATTTCATCTATTTCAAACTGTTCCCTTCCCTTGAGACTCCGTTTAGAGAAATGTTACCTGGCAATGTGTAGTTTTAACTATGTTTCTGTTATTGATTCCTAGTCTAATTCAGTGCTGCCCTGAGCACATGCTTTGTGTGACTCCTATTCCTTTCAATTTGGTTAAGTGTTTGTTTTCTTTTTAATGACATAGAATGTGGTCTACATGGAGGGATGCTTCACATGAGCTTGTGGAGAATGTATTATTCTGTTGGTGAATGATGTATTACACAAGCGTGAAGTGGATCTAATGGTGGTGTGTTCAGTTTAGCTAGTGCCTTACTGAAATCCTGCCTGTTAGACCTCTTACCAACCTCAGAATATTGAAATATCCAATTTGAATAATGTATTCTTCTATTCCACTTGGGAGTTGTTTCCATTACTTTGCCTCATGTATTTTGGTACTGTGTCTTTAGACACATGCTCATTTCAAACTCTATGTCTTCTGTAAGCTTACATGACTGTATCATTCCCTTGTGTATTTCTGATAGCCTTGCTCTAATGTCTGCCCAAAATAGAATTGATATAGCTACTTCTATTTTCTTGCGATGAATTTTAGTATGACTCCTTTTCCTTAAGGATTTATTTTCTTCGTACTGAGGATTTAACCAGGGTTTTCATTGCACAATGCCAGGCAAACCCTCCACTGCTAAATTATAGCATAGTTCTTTACTTTTAGTGTTGTGACCTTGTCTGGAATGGTCTTGAACTTGTGGTCCTCATACTTCTGAGTATCTGGGTTCAACACTGAACCAGGTTACTATTTTAACTTATAGTGAGTGTGTCTTTTTATTTAAAGTAAGCTTCCTGTAAATACAAGGATTTTTAAAAGTCTACTCACAGAATAGCTGAAATTTTTTTTTAAGTCTAGGCATTAAACTCAGGGCCTCCCATATGCCAGGCAAACAGTGTATTCTTGAACTACATCTCCATCTTTAGTGTCCTTTATTTTAATTTTTTGGTGTCATATATCTAGTTAGGAATTTTTGCTATTTGCTTGGTATTCTCTGAGCTTCCTGGATCTCTTGTTTTCTGTGCCATTGGTTATGGAATGGTCCTTTCCTCATTCTTGGGCAGGGACTCAGTGTCTCTGTATTTTAGGCTGATTTTGAATTCGTGGCAATCCTCTTTCTTCTACTTTCTGGGTGTTGTGACAATAGGCACTAGCCATATGTTTTTTTTTTTTTTCACAGTATGAATTATCTGTTAATGGGTCATTTTTTGATATTGCTGTTTGCTTGGCTTTTGCTTTATGATGAAGTTTTGCTATGTGGCCCAGGGCTGGTCTCAAACTCACAACTCTTCTGATTTAATATCCAGAAATCTTAAATTAAGATACACTTTATTGAAAGTTAAATATGATGTACTATATAAGGAATGGAGATAGATGAGCCTTTGGTAAAAGGTCTATGTTTGTCTAAGAGTTAAACCATGTCTACTCTTTGCTATAGTCAGGTGTCAGAGGCCGAGACTTCCTCTAGCCTCCTTATTTCTGTTCCCTCCTTTGTCTTTAGGTTTCCTCAGAAACTATTTATTTAAGGGCCTACTCTGTAGCCCTGGTGGGTCTGGGATTCCTTACGTAGCTTAGACTGGTCTCAAACCAACAACAATCCTCCCAAATATTAGGATTTCCCCTGAGAGCTACAATGGTTGACTAGAAACATTTTTAAAACTAGATACTAATAATTGCTGGCCTGGAAAGATGCAAGATGGTACAATAGTGGCATGGATGTTATGAGAGCGAACAACCACTTTCTGATCGGCTAGCTCCACACGATGGGACTTAAAGTGGTCAAAATCCATGGCTGTCCAATTCACAGGAGAGAAACTAATGCTATTGTTCTCTTAAATGGTCACAGAAATAATTTCTCCACACTAAGCTCTTACCTTTATACCCATAATATTAAAACATAGACTCCAACTGGCAAGTTCACAGAGAATAAGAGACTGTGCAAAGTGAATAAGAGACCTTCCATTCCATTCTATTCTAAATGTTTTATTTATATCATATCCTTACTGTCCAAGCCCAGGGATCATTATGGAAGATGAAGCAGAAAGATTGCAAGAGTCAGTGGTAATAGACATCTGTAACGAAAATGTATTAGTTGAACATGTAAGGATGGTGAAACTGTAGCATACATGAAATCACAGTGGTTGTTACTATATGCTTAAGTCTTACAAAATTAAATCAGCCAAAATTCCAGAAGGGGAAGGGCTCATGAAACCTCATACAACTCTTCTCTGAGGTGCTATTTGTAATTGGTAGCTACTGGCAGAGCAACTTTTCTTCAGGGATATGTTCTCAGAGAGGTTCCATTTTCTAGTAGGTGGTCTTACACCCATGTCCATAAATACAGCACTGAGTAGACTTTGTGGGTTTAAAAACTAGAAGCAGGGGTTTCTGACTACTCCTGGAGCTGATCCTATGCCACAATGCCCAGAGCTGATCTTATGCCACATTGCTCCATACCCAAATACTGTCAGGAAAGAATAGGTCTCCCAGGAGTGCTGACACACCTGTAAGCACAGGTAAAACCACCACTTCTGCTCAAATTCTTGGCCCAAGATGGACCTGCCCAGAGCCATCAGGACACAGGAACCAAGAAACAACAAGGGACAGGATCCTTCTGGTTTCCGTCTACACTCCAAAGCTGACCCTGTGCCACAGCTCTCTATACCCAAATTCCCCCTGGAGAGGACTGATCTCCCAGGAGTACTGACACAGAGACTTGTAGGAGAGACAAGCCACAGTCAGAGATAGCAGGAACAGCTAACACCAGAGATAATAAAATGGCAAGAGGCAAGGGCAAAAATATAAGCAACAGAAACTAAGGCTACTTGACATCATCAGAACCCAGTTCTCCCACCACAGTGAGCCTTGGATATACCAACACACCAGAAAAGCAAGTCTCTGATTTAAAATCACATCTCATGATGATGAAAGAGGACTGTAAGAAGGACATAGATAACTCCCTTAAAGAAATACAGGAGAACACATATAAACAGGTAGAAGCCCTTAAAGAGGAAACACAAAAATCCCTTAAAGAATTACAGGAAAACACTACCAAACAGGTGAAGGAATTGAACAAAACCTTCCAGGATCTAAAAGTGGAAATAGAAGCCATAAAGAAATCACAAAGGGAGACAACCCTGCAGATAGAAAACCTAGGAAAGAGATCAGGCATCATAGATGCGAACATCACCAACAGAATACAAGAGTTAGAAGAGAAAATCTCAGGTGCAGAAGATACCTTAGAAAACATTAACACAACCATCAAAGAAAACGCAAAATGCAAAAAGCTCCTAACCCAAAACATCCAGGAAATCCAGGACACAATGAGAAGACCAAACTTAAGGATAATAGGTATAGAATATTCTCAACTTAAAGGGCCAGCAAACAGTAAATATCTTCAACAAAATTATAGAAGAAAACTTCTCTAATCTAAAGAAAGAGATGCCCATAAACATACAAGAGGCCTACAGAACTCCAAATAGATTGGACCAGAAAAGAAATTCCTCCTGTCACAAAATAATCCAAACACCAAATGCACAAAACAAAAAAAGAATATTAAAGCAGTGAGGGAAAAAGGTCAAGTAACATATAAAGGCAGACATATCAGAATTACACCAGACGTCTCACCAGAGACTATGAAAGCTAGAAGATCCTGGACAGATGCTATACAGACCCTGAGAACACAACTGCCAGCCCAGGCTGCTATACTCAGCAAAACCCTCAATTACCATAGATGGAGAAACCAAGATATCCCACGACACAAACCAAATTTGCACAATATCTTTCTACAAATCCTGAACTACAAGGGATAATAGATCAAAATGCCAACACAAGGAGGGGAACTACATCCTAGAAAAAGCAAGAAAGTAATCTTTGAAAAAACCCAAAAGAAGATAGCCACACAAACATAAAAATAGCATCAAAAATAACAGGAAGCAACAATCACTATTCCTTAATATCTCTTAACATCAATGGACTCAATTCCCCAATAAGAAGACATAGACTAACAGACTGGATACATAAATAGGACTGGATACATAAATGTACAAAATACATTTTGCTGCATATAGGAAATGCACCTCGGTGTCAAAAACAGACACTACCTCAGAGTAAAGGGCTAGAAAATAATTTTCCAAGCAAATGGTCCAAAGAAACAAGCTGGAGTAGCCATTCAAATATCAAATAAAATCAACTTTCTACAAAAAGTTATCCAAAAGGATAAGGAAGGACACTTCATACTCACCAAAGGAAAAATCAACTCAAAATCAATCAAGTAGAACTCTCAATTCTGAACATCTATGCTCCAAATGCGAGGGCACCTACATTCATAAAAGAAACTTGACTAAAGCTCAAAGCACACAATGCACCTCACACAATAATAGTGGGAAACTTCAACACTGCACTGTCATCAATGCAAACACAAACTAAACAGAGACACATTGGAGTTAAAATGAGTTATGAACTAAATGGATTTAACTGATATTTATATAACATTTCATCCTAAAACAAAAGAATATACCTTCTTCTCAGCACCCCATGGTACCTTCTCCAAAATTGACCATATTAGCAGTCACAAAACAGGCTTCAATAGATACAAGAAAATTGAAATAATTCCATGCATCCTGTCAGTTCACCACAGATTAAGGTTGGTCTTCAATAGCAACAAAAATAACAGAAAGCCCACATACACGTGGGAGCTTAACAATGCTCTACTCAATGATACCTTTGTCAAGGAAGAAATAAAGAAATAAATCAAGGACTTTTTAGAATTTAATGAAAATGAAGGCACAACATACCCAAACTAATGGGACACAATGAAAGCAGTGCTAAGAGGAAAAATCTACTCTGAGTGCCTCCAAAAAGAGACTGGACATAGCATACACTATCAGCTTAACAGCACACCTGAAAGTTCTAGGACAAAAAGAATCAAATAGACCCAAGAGGAGTAGAGGGCAGGAAATAATCAAACTCAGGGCTGAAATCAACCTAATAGAAACAAAAAGAACTATACAGAGAATCAACAAAACCAGGAGTTGGTTCTTTGAGAAAATCAACAAAATAGATGAACCCTTAGCCAGACTAACCAGAGGGAACAGAGACAGTATCCAGATTAGCAAAATCAGAAATGAAAAGGGAGATATAACAACAGAAACTGGGGAAATTTAAAAATCAACAGATCATACTACAAAAGCCTATACTCAACAAAACTGGAAAATTTGGATAAAATGTACAATTTTCTAGACAAATACCAAATACCTAAGTTAAATCAGGATCAGATAAACCATCTAAATATTCCCATAACCCCTAAAGAAATAGAAGCAGTCATTAAAAATCTCCCAAACAACAACAAAAAATCCCAAAACAAACAAACAAACAAAAACAAAACCCAGGACCAGATGCATTTAGTGCAGAATTCTATCAGATCTTCAAAGAAGACCTAATACCAATACTCTTCAAACTATTCCACAAAATAGAAACAGAAGGAACACTACCCAATTCATTTTATGAAGCCACAGTTACACTGCGTATTCTCCCTTGGAGATAGAACGGTTTCTGTCTAATCAAGAACCTGTCACAATTTCCTTTCATAGAGGACTCCATAAGAGATTTTTTTCTACTTCTATCATGTTTAATGTTCCAAATTGATTTTCAAAACTGGTTGAGTGCATATTACTTTTAGCTTCAGAAGATATCATGTATATTTAAGAGGCATTTGACTATTATAAATTATTTTGGTGACTTAAAAAGTGTCAACATTTAGTTGTATATTTAAAAATAAATTTTATTAGTTTAATAAAAAAATTTTAAAAAGTCATCATGAACATAAAAAAAACCTAGAAGCAGGGGGAGGGGTTATGGGATGGGAGTTTGGGGGGGAGGGGTTCTGGAAATGTAAATAAAGAAAACATCCAATTAAAAAATGTTAAAAAAATAGAACCTGGGGAGGGAGTACCAGGAAGGGGGCAATATTTGGAATATCAATAAATAAAATCATTTATTAAAAAGAAAGAAATAAAAAGTAAAAGAAAGAAAAAAACAAAGGAGCTTAATGTTGGGAGGGAAAATGGTGGGCGGATAAGAGAGCGTCATAGTTACTCTGCTAGTGTCATGATGAGAAGTCATGACCGAGGCAATTTTAAAAAGAAAGCATTTAATTGAGGGCTTGCTTACAGTTTCTGAGCATTTTCAAGATCACCATGATCTCTTTTACCATATTGCTCTGCTGAAACTCAAGGAATGTGAACTCACTCTTAGTTTTTCTCAGCAAATTTACCCTCTTATTAAAATTATAGGTGTAACAACTTCCAACCTTTTTAAAGTATAATTTTAATGGTCATATAAATGACTTTAGCACAGTCATGGCACAACATGAGAATATGTATTTCATTCTTACTATTATTTAACATAGTACAGGTATCACAATACTAATACACTTCTCAGAGTGTGTTGCAAAAATATTTCTGAATAAATTTCCAGGATTATAGGAAGGATTTACTATGAATAGCTGCCTATATTTGGAATTACAGGATGGCCACAATATGAGAACATGTTTGATCTGAAAAGTGTACCAGATCACCTGCAATAGGAAGCAATAGTGGGGACCATGATAGACAATGGTAGGAATTGGGATCAAAAAGTGTAAGTTTGGAAATGGAAGAGATGATGAATCAGATAATAGCCTCTTTATATATTTGACCCTGTGCAGAACTGATGCAGCCAGCCCTGTCTTTTGTATTCAGGATGCAACTTTCAGATGGGCATTGCTATTTGTACCATGAGATGCTACTGAACAGTTTATTCCAAGCAAGGCTGCCCTTTGGTTCATAGCTGTCACCACAGTTTAAAGCAGAGTTGTCACAGACATTTGATCTGCCCAACCTCTTTGCTCAGACAGAGCCTCACCATCCTGATTATTTTGAGCTTGCTTGCTTTGTGTGCAGCTGAGTTTTGCAGTGGTCCATGATTGCCACGGTATTTGAAAAGCAATAGGAGAGCATTTCTGTTAATCTGCCTGCTTGTGGCCGTGTCAGTTCATCACAGAGTGATTACTTATGGCCTAATTCCCCTGAATATTCTTTGCTTAGGCCTGCCGTTCACTGAACATCCCTTCTAAGTAGCTCTACAGTTTTTCTTGCTGCCAGAACTTCACAGTCAATAATACTGACTCACTTAAACAATTATTTTCTTTGTTATTCTTGTGTATGTTGGGGGAAGTGAGAGGCCTGCCAATTCTCTTTCCACCTTCACATGGGTTTTGGACATTGATTTTGGCTTGCATAGTGAGCACTTTTCCACTGAGAGGAAAGAAGGGAATGGGACAGAAAGATAGAGGGAAGGAGAGTGAAAGAAAGGCAGGGAGAGGGAGAGAGACACACACACAGAGTCCTGATTTTTGTCTATACCTTTGTATTAATATAAAATATACTCTGATATTTTGGCATTTACACTTAAGGTTGGGGTCAATAAATTGTTTACCACTGACATTTTTTTTTTAATTTCCTGAAAGGTATGAATGATTTTTGTAATTTAAAAGGTTAGAAATGCAATCAAAGGAATTACATTTCATCACACATGATAAAATGAAACTCAAATGTCAGTTTTCCAAGATCTAGCCACAATTGTTTCTTTAATTCTTGCCTGTGACTACGATTCCTCCATATCAGCAGATATGAATAGTTACAGCAGAGATTTGATGACCCCAAATCCTGGAGGACTCAGTCTGTGGACTTCACCATGAAACATTAAGAGCTGCTGATACCAAGAAGATTTGTCATGGATCAGGTATCATTATCTCCTGGTGTAGGACCCAGGCACATTTCAGATCACCAAGGTCTCCCCAGCTCAAGGGAATGCAGGCTTCTGGTCCTGAACATTCTCCCTTACTCCTGTCTGCCCATGGCCTAGAAAAGTCTCCTACAGTTAACTCTGGTTCTGAATTCATCTTCTCCTGCTGGAGTTCTGGCTCTGAGCTTAGGTTTCAGACTACACAGTACCTCTGTCGTATAGCCCTAATTTCTGGGTGACGTTCATGGTATGACAAGTTCTGGAAACAATGACAAAATCTAATGTTTTTATTTTGTGGATAAAATGATGGACTTGCTTGTGAAGTGGTTAAGGAATTTACTAGAAGTACTAGAAGATCGTGCAGTTCTAGACTGAACAGACTCCAATCCATTGTGCGTCTTTCTGTGCCCTATACCATGTGCTTTGAGGCTATTGCCAATGGGCTCTTCTTAGGAGTCATACTACTTGTGATAGTTTCCAGAGAGTGGGTTATGCTCTAAGTGTAAATAGACCTAGCACTTACCTTGGTGCATTTGAACATGTTTGAAGAGGAATCCAGGAGACCCCTGAGGCCCCTGTTAGTACTTTTCAGTGGCAGATTTTACAAAGCATAAAGGCCAGAAAGCTCAATGTGGGGAAGAATAGGCATTAATAAAGAATGATCTAAGGTACTCTGAATGACATTTGAAAGTGTACTCTTCCTCTCTACTTAGCATTAAACCATTCTTTATTTGCAGAAAAAGATCCATGACTGGACTTGAACTTCTAAAAAGATGTTTGAACAGCTGTTTCCTGTCCTAAGATAAGGATCACTATTGTTTTCTGCCTTCTGAATGGCTACTGTTATTAACCTTCTTCACAGAAAGCCATGCTAATCCTGGCTGTATGTATCAAACTATGAAATGCTAATCATCATTTCTTGCTCTAGAATTGACCCAAACAGCTGTTATGAAGAACAGGGGGTTAGGTGGAGGGCATAGTTTATTTACACAGCGTACATGAGGCCATAGCTTTGAATCCGAGGATAACTAACTAACTAACTAAATAAATAAATGGGAATTTTAAAAAGAACACAAAAGGGGAAAGAGGGAGGGGTCATGGCAGCTGTTTGAATGTGTTGATGATTTCGATTCACCAGCTAAAAAATTTGGGAAGTAGATAGTCATGGTGGATGCCTATAGACCAAACACTATGGAAGTTGAAGCCAGGGGAAGTTTGAAGCTGGGGTAGGTGGGGGTGGGTGGATGAGGAAGGGTTGTGAAATAGAGAGCTGAAGAGCAATCTTTGCAATACACACTGAGATGCTTATGGCTAGAAAGCAATTTAGATTTTCACCTGACCAAAATTGTCTTTAAGTTTATTCCAAAGCTGTTTGGATTATATATTACAGCTCAAGCCTGGCTTTCTCAGTGAATTGTTAACTATTTGATAATAGTCAATTATCCTACAAGCATGATTACTACTGACTCACAGAGTGATGGCCGGTAGGACAGTGATGTTAGTCTTGGAAAGAGTCTGTTACTGATCTACAGTTGTTGCTCAATAGTTGTGTGGGGCAGCAGGCTGTCCTGTTCATTATTTTACAATCACAAAGCAGACTGTTCTTCTGGGTGATTCATTCTTTGCTTGCTTATATTTCATACTTAAGTAAGCAAATAAGCTACTTATAACAAATTCAGGGGATATGTACCCCAAACCAGACCAAAGTGAAAATGAAATTATATTTATAATAACTATGTATATCAATAAAGATGAAGATATGATTAATTTTCCATTTTATTTATCCAAATTTTGCTTTGAAATGTCATTTACCTACAATTGGTTTTTTTTTTGGAACATTATTTTTTTATTTTCATATTTTATATACATTTCAAATGTTTCAGATCTCCCCTTTGGCACCTCCCCATTCCCTCCGCCTTCCCCCTGCCAATATGAGGATATTCTCCAACCCACTCACCCACCCACCCACCCGCTCTCTTCTTTCCTCCTTGTCATCCTCCTATACTGGGGGATCTAACACCCTCAGGCCCAACGGCCTCTCCTCCCCCTGACTGATAACAAGACCCTCCTCTGCCGCATTTGTGGCCAGTACCATGGGTCTCTCCACGTGTATTCTTTAGTTGGTGGATCAGTCTCCAGAAGTATTGTGGGGTCAGGCCAGTTGCCACTGTTGCTACCTCCCTGGGGCTGCATACTCCCTCAGCTCCTTCAGTCCTTTCTCCAAGCCCTCCATTTGGGACGTCACACTCAGAACTACTGTTGCTGCGAAGTGACTCTTGGGTATTTCAAGCTTTTGGGCTAATAACCTCTTAACAGTGAGTACATACCATGTTCATTCTTCTGTGACTGCGTAACCTCACTCAGGATGATATTTTCAAGATCCATCCATTTGTCTACAAATTTCATGAAGTCATTGTTTTTAATAGCTGAGTAGTATTCCATTGTGTAAATGTACCACATTTTCTGTATCCATTCCTCTGTGGAGGGACATCTGGGTTGTTTCCAGCTTCTGGCTATTATAAATATGGCTGCTATGAACATAGTGGAACATGTGTCTTTATTACATGTTGGAGCATCTTCTGCGTATATGCCCAGGAGTGGAATAGCTGGGTCCTCAGGTAGTATTATGTTCATTTTTCTGAGGGTCCGCCAAACTGATTTCCAGAGAGGTTGTATCAGCTTGCATTCCCACCAGCAATGGAGGAGTGTTCCTCTTTCTCCACATCCTCGCCAACATCTGCTGTCACCTGAGTTTTTAATCTTAGCCATTCTGACTGCTGTGAGGTGAAATCTCAGGGTTGTTTTGATTTGCATTTCCCTGATGACTAAGGATGTTGAACATTTCTTTAAGTGCTTCTCGGCCATTCGAGTTTCCTCAGTTGAGAATTCTCTGTTTAGCTCACTTCTCCATTTTTTGATAGGGTTATTTGGATTGCTGGCATCTAGCTTCTTGAGTTCTTTGTATAGTTTGGATATTAGCCCTCTATCAGAAGTAGGATTAGTAAAGATCTTTTCCCAATCTGTAGGTTGCCGTTTTGCACTATTCACAGTGTCCTTTGCCTTACAGAAGCTTTGTAATTTTATGAGGTCCCATCTGTCAATTCTTGATCTTAGAGCACAAGCCATTGGTGTTCTGTTCAAGAACAATTCCCCTGTGCCCAAGTGTTTGAGATTCTTTCCCACTTTCTCTTCTATTACATTCAGTGTATCTGGTTTTATGGGAAGGTCCTTGATCCACTTGGACTTCAGCTTTGTACAGGGAGATAGGAATGGATCAATTCGCAATCTTCTACATGTAGACCGCCAATTGATCCAGCACCATTTGTTGAAGATGCTGGCTTTTTTCCACTGTATGGGTTTAGCTCCTTTGTTGAAGATCAAGTGACCATATGTGTGTGGGTTCATTTCTGGGTCTTCGATTCTATTCCATTGATCTACCTGCCTGTCACTGTACCAATACCATGAAGTTTTTATCACTACTGCTCTGTAGTACAGCTTGAGGTCAGGGAGGCTGATTCCCCCAGAAGGCCTTTTATTGTTGAGGATAGTTTTTGCTATCCTGGGTTTTTTGTTATTCCATATGAATTTGAGAATTGCTCTTTCTAGGTCTATGAAGAATTGAGTTGGGATTTTGATGGGGATAGCAATTGAATCTGTATATTGCTTTCGGCAGGATGGCCATCTTAACTATGTTAATCCTGCCAATCCATGAGCATGGGAGATCTTTCCATCTTCTGAGGTCTTCTTCAATTTCTTTCTTCAGAGTCTTGAAGTTCTTGTCATACAGATCTTTCACTTGTTTGGCTAGTCACACCAAGATATTTTAAATTGTTTGTGGCAATTGTGAAGGGTGTCATTTCCCTAATTTCTTTCTCAGACTGTTTATCCTTTGAGTATAGGAAGGCTACTGATTTGCTTGAGTTAATTTTGTATCTAGCCACTTTGCTGAAGTTGTTTATCAGTTGTAGCAGATCTCTGGTGGAGTTTTTGGGGTCACTTAAGTATATGATCATATCATCTGCAAATAGTGATATTTTGATTTCTTCCTTTCCAATTTGTATCCCTTTGATTTCCTTTTGTTGCCTGGTTGCTCAAGCTAGAACTTCAAGTACTATATTGAATAGGTAGGGAGAGAGAGGGCAGCCTTGTCTAGTCCCTGATTTTAGTGGGATTGCTTTGAGTTTCTCTCCATTTAGTTTGATGTTGGCCACTGGTTTGCTATATATTGCTTTTACTAAGTTTAGGTATGCTCCTTGGATTCCTGATCTTTCCAAGGCTTTTATCATGAAGGAATGTTGATCTTTGTCAAATGCTTTTTCAGCATCTAACGAAATGACCATGTGGTTTTTTTCTTTGAGTTGGTTTATGTAGTGGATTACATTGATGAATTTCCGGGTATTGAACCAACCCTGCATCCCTGGGATGAAGCCTACTTAATCTTGGTGAATGATGGTTTTGATATGTTCTTGGATTTGGATTGCAAGAATTTTATTGACTATTTTTGCATCGATATTCAGAAGGGAAATTGGTCTGAAGCTTTCTTTCTTTGTTTGGTCTTTGTGGGTCTTTGGTATCAGTGTGACTTATAGAATGAATTGGGTAGTGTTCCTTCCATTTCTATTTTATGGAATAGCTTGAAGAGTATTGGTATTAGGTCTTCTTTGAAGGTCTGATAGAATTCTGCACTGAACCCATCTGGTCCAGGGCTTTTTTTGGTTGGGAGACTTTTAATGACTGCTTTTATTTCTTTAGGGATTATGGGACTGTTTAGATGGTTTATCTGATCCTGATTTAACTTTGGTAATTGGTATCTGTCTAGAAACTTGTCCATTTCCTCCAGATTTTCCAATTTTGTTGCATATAGGCTTTTGTAGTAGGATCTGATGATTTTTTTAATTTCCTCTGAGTCTGTTGTTATATCTCCGTTTTCATTTCTAATTTTGTTAATTTGGATACTGTCTCTGAGCCCTCTGGTTAGTCTGGCTAAGGGTTTATCTATCTTGTTGATTTTCTCAAAGAACCAGCTCTTGGTTTTGTTGATTCTTCGTATAGTTCTTTTAGTTTCCTCTTGGTTGATTTCAGCCCTTAATTTGATTATTTCCTGCCTTCTACTCCTCTTGGGTGTATTAGCTTCTTTTTGTTCTAGAACTTTCAGATGTGCTGTTAAGCTGTTAGTGTATGCTCTCTCCAGTTTCTTTTTGGAGGCATTCAGAGCTATGAGTTTTCCTCTTAACACTGCTTTCATTGTGTCCCGTAGGTTTGGGTAAGTTGTATTTTCATTTTCATTGAATTCTAGGAAGTCTTTAATTTCCTTCTTTATTTCTTCCTTTACCAAGTTATCATTAAGCAGAGCATTGTTCAGCTTCCATGTGTATGTGGGCCTTCTGTTGTTGTTGTTGCCCTTGAAGACCAACCTTAATCCGTAGTGATCTGATAGGATGCATGGTATTATTTCAATCTTCTTATATCTGTTGAGGTTTGTTTTGTGACCAATTATATTATCAATTTTGGAGAAGGTACCATGAGGTACTGAGAAGGTATATTCTTTTGATGCAGGATGAAATGTTCTACAGATATCTGTTAAACCCATTTGGTTCATAGCATCTGTAGTTTCACTGTGTCTCTGTTTAGTTTATGTTTCCAAGATCTGTCCATTGTTGATAGTGGGGTGTTGAAGTTTCCCACTATTATTGTGTGAGGTGCAATGTGTGCTTTGAGCTTTAGTAGAGTTTCTTTTATGAAAGTGGGAGCTCTTGCATTCGGGGCATAGATGTTCAGAATTGAGAGTTCTTCTTGGTAGATTTTTCCTTTGATGAGTAAGAAGTGTCCTTCCTCATCTTTTTTGATGAATTTTGGTTGAAAGTCAATTTTATCCGATATTAGAATGGCTACTCCAGCCTGTTTCTTGGGGCCATTTGCTTGGAAAATTGTTTTCCAACCCTTTACTCTGAGGTAGTGTTTGTCTTTAACACGGAGGTACATTTTCTGGATGCAGCAAAATGCTGGGTCCTGTTTATGGATCCAGTCTGTCAGTCTATGTCTTTTTATTGGGGAGTTGAGACCATTGATGTTAAGAGATATTAAAGAATAGTGATTATTATTTCCTGTTATTTTTGATGTTGTTTATATTGTTTGTGTGGCTATCTTCTTTTGTGTTTGTTGAAAGATTACTTTCTTCCTTTTTCTTGAGTGTAGTTTCCCTCCTTGAGTTGGTGTTTCCCCTGTATTATTCTTTGTAGAGCTGGGTTTGTGGAAACATACTGTGCAAATTTGGATTTGTCGTAGAATATTTTGGTTTCACCATCTATGATTATTGAGAGTTTTGCTAGGTATAGCAGCCTAGGTTGGCATTTGTGATCTTTTAGAGTCTGTATGAGATCTGCCCAGGATCTTCTAGCTTTCATAGTCTCTGGTGAAAAGTCTGGTGTAATTCTGATAGGTCTGCCTTTATATGTTACTTGCCCCTTTTCCCTTACTGCTTTTAATATTCTTTCCTTGTTTTATGTATTTGGTGTTTTGAATATAATGTGACGGGAGGAATTTCTTTTCTGGTCCAGTCTATTTGGCGTTCTGTAGGCTTCTTGTATGCTTATGTTCATCTCTTTCTTTAGGTTAGGGAAGTTTTCTTCTATAATTTTGTTGAAGATATTTACTGGTCCTTTAAGTTGGGAGTCTTCACTCTCTTCTATGCCTATTATCCTCAGGTTCTGTCTTCTCATTGCATCCTGGATATCTTGAATGTTTTGGGTTAGGAGCTTTTTGCAGTTTGTATTTTCTTTGACTGTTGTGTCCATGTTTTCTATGGTATCTTCCACACCTGAGATTCTCTCTTCCATCTCTTGCATTCTGTTGGTGATGTTTGCATCTTTGTTTCCTGATTTCTTTCCTATGTTCTCTAACTCCAGGGTTGTCTCCCTTTGTGATTTCTTTATTGTTTCTATTTCTGTTTTTAATTCCTGAATGGTTTTGTTCATTTGATTGTGTTTTCCTGTATTTCTGCCCATTTGATTGTGTTTTCCTGTAATTGTTCGAGGGATTTTTGTGTGTCCTCTTTAAGGGCTTCCAGTTGTTTACCTGTGTTCTCTTGTATTTCTTTAAGGGAGTTATTTATTTCCTTCTTAAAATTTTCTATCATCCTCTTGATAAGTGATTTTAAGTCTGAGTCTTCCTTTTCTGGTGTGTTGGGGTATCCTGGGCTGGCTGTGGTGGGAGAGCTGGGTTCTGATGAAGCCAAGTAGTCTTGGTTTCTGTTCCTTGTGTTCTTGCCCTTGCCTTTCCCCATCTGGTTATCTCTGGTGTTAGCTGGTCTTTCTCTCTCTGACTGTGGCTTGTCTTTACTTCAAGCTCAGATGCCAATAATCCTGGGAGACCAGTTCTCTCTTCCAGCTGTTCTTCAGATCCTGCATCTGGAGTCCTCCTATTGCTGGCTCCTCAGCACAAGTGGGCAGGTAGCTTTCTTCCTGCACTGTTTGTGTACGGAGGCCTGATGGTCCAGGCAGGATTTCTAGCCACAGGTGGAAGCAGGCAGGCTCTTTCCTTCCGGCTTTTCCTCAGTTCCTGCATCTGGAGCCCGCCTCCTGTTGGCTCCTCAGCACAAGTGGGCAGGTAGCTTTCTTCCTGCACTGCTTGTCTATGGAGGTTTCCTGGGTCAGGCGGGTGTCTCTGGCCACAGGTGGGAGCAGGCAGGCTCTTACCTCCAGGCTTTTCCTCAGTCCCTGCATCTGGAGCCCGCCTCCCGCTGGCTCCTCAGCACAAGTGGTTACCTACAATTGTTAAACGCTTATTGATGAATCAAGAAGGATCTTTATTAATAATATGAAGGCCAAGACCTTAGGAAGACTGTTTACACCAGCTTTAAAATGGAAGATTATTGACATAATCTTAACTATATACTCCAGCTTTTGTCATTATCTATTCAATATCATAATCCTAATGTGTAAAACACACAAAAATAAGTTACCCAATCTCACTTTCTCAAATAAAATTTAATTATGAGAAATGGATAATGTATACTCTCCTTTCTTAGGCCATATTGAATCTAACAAGAGACAGTTAGACTTTTTCAGTTTTCCAGGGGCATGTTACTTTGATAAACAGCATAAAAAAAATACCTCATGATGCTGAACTAATAAATCTGATAATGTTCTCTCTCCCCTAACATGGATTATTCAGATTCCCACTTTCTGGAGGACAGCATCAGAGACACTAGGTAAGAGAAAGTGATGTAGTTTAGCACCAGAATCTCTGGAGATCCAGAGTTCATAGTGGGCACGTGCACTAGATGCCACCCTTGCCCTAGCTTTCTGCTCCATCTTACTGGCTAGAAACCACTCACCCGAGTCACTACAACTTTTATGAATACAGATTCAATGCTTAATATTAAAAATTGTAAAACTTTATTCTATGCATGGGAATGGGGTGGGAGTGTTTTAGTATATGTTAAAAATTTCTTTCCTTCTACCTTCACATTAATTCTGGTTGTTCAATTCGGAGCATCAGCCTTATGGGGCAAGGATCTTTACCTGCATCTTGCATCTTTACCTATATCTCACCAGCCCCATCTACTATTACTATTACTATTACTTTGAGATTCATTTCTGTAGTATATGTTGTCATAATCCTTTTCAGTAAATTTGGAATTCAGTCTTAGAACAAAAGTATATAATAAAAATACATACTAATAAAATATATACTTATACATATGATTTTTACACTTTTAATTAATGTGTATATGACTTTCTGATAAATTCTTTCTCTGTAACCCCCACTGACCCTTAAACTTGTGATCACCCTGTCTTTTTCTTTTTAAAATTTATTTACTTAATTCATGTACGTGAGTACACTGTACACTGTCACTGTCTTCAGACACACCAGCAGAGGGCATCGAATCCCTTTACAGATGGTTGTGAGCCACCATGTGGTTGCTGGGAATTGAACTCAGGATCTCTGGAAGAGCAGGCAGTGCTCTTAACTGCTGAGCCAGCTCTCCAGCCCCTGTCTTTTTCTTTTAAGTGTTGGAATTACAGTGGTTACCACTATGCTTGGCCATATATGTCTTTCAAATACATGATAAACTCAATGGCTAAATGATCTACGGTTTACTGGTCTGTGATAATGTAAACCAAAGTTTATTTGACTAAAAGAATGTCTTCTGAGAGGATTCTAGAAGATGTCAGAATGAGAAACAGCAGGAATCTTTCTCACCTCTAGTCAGTTTGCACAGGCAGAATCTGTTGATTCAACTGCTTTGCTGCCCTGAAGTCTATTAAAAGCTGGCATCTAGGGGGAAGACTTGGGCAGTAAATTGTGGTTAACTTTGGACAATTCCAGGTCTTAGCACAATAGCAAGTTTTGACCTCTGACCCCTAGTCTCATGGCAGGCAGCTTCACACATTCTTGGAGCCACAGTTTGTGAAAAGCATTTTTTCTTGGCATATCTGTATGTGTTCTGATTGCTGCCAGTGGAATCTAATCAAATAGAGAAATGTTCTATATCTTGCTGTGACAAGAGAGCCTTAAGCTTGTGGTTTTTCTGCCTCTGCCTCTGCTGTATCGGGTTAATATATGTGTAGCACTACACCTGCCCCCCTTCAAAAAAACCTGGTATATCCCATAAGACAGATTAATTTTGAGGATGTTGAGTTAACCAAAGGATACTTTGCAAAAGTATTCCCTTTAGTGAGGTACTCAGAGCAGTTGAAAACTTTGAAAAAGGATGTAGACAGGTGGATGATAGAGGCAGTTGGCAAGATTATTGTTTAATAGACATAGATGGTCAGTTTTGCCATGTGCCATGTACTTAATACCACTGGATTATAGACTCTTGTATCCTCTGTACTTTAATCATGGTTAATAAAAATAGGAAAATGGATGTCTTCTAGTGTTGATCTTTTAATGTTTAAAAGAAATCTTTTGTAAAGAAAAATAAAGGACAAACACGATACTATTCATTACATGTCACTTTAAAATATTGTTTCTTGGGACAATAAGTAGTGTGGTTCTATCTACACTTTCCCAAAGTTGTTTATATGCTTTAAAAAAAGTTGCTGAGTTGCCTGCCACTGTTTAAATGGCAATATTTTGGGCTTACTGTGCCTTAGTAGTAGCAATGGTGAGTCTGAATGATCAAGGTATTCCTTTTATTCGGCTGTTTGTGTCTGTTTCTTTCCTAGCATCAGCCTAGGTCTCTGCTGCTGTTCTCTATGTAGATAATTATTCCATTGTGGAAGTGAACATTCAATTGGGGTCTCTGAGATGTCTTTCCAAAGCAGAAATAACTGTCCTAGGTTGAACCTGCTCTTACATTATCTTTTATTACTCAACAACTGATACACTATGAGTTAATTAAAATACTCAAAACAAACAAACAAAATACCCAGGGAGACCTTAGGATAATATTAACTTAAATATTAGAGTTGAGATGGTCTATAGAGATCAACCAGACCTACCTTGTCATGTGAAAAATGTCTAAGCCAGGTAAATATGTAAGGTTCCAGTGGCTAACAAAATGGTACTCAATCAAATATATTTTTGCCATGTGAATAAAGCAGAGTTCCCTTAGGAAAGAAATGTCTGTCAGTTGTATTGCAACAGATATAATCCAATAAAAAAATACAAGAGTTTGAAAGGAATCAGGAAATATATTTTGAACATTTCTTCTGTAATGCCCTCACCCATCATAAAAAATGCTTATAAAAATAAAATACAATGAAAATAACAAAATTCACATTCATGAAATGTCTTGCTAGAATTTTTAAGAACTTATGAGATCACAACATATATATTAATATGTGAATATTCCACATACTATATTATAGAGCTCTGTCTTCAAAGTTCACGGTAAAAGAGAAAAATAACACCACTATGCAGAGTTGATACATTTGAAAATTCATTTGTTATTTTTAGGTTTTCTTTGCAGAATGTTATTGTTTAGGAGAGATGCAAAAGTTTAGATTAAACCCTCTTCCTTAGGAAGGGTAAGTTATATTTTTTTACTGTAGCATTATAATTCACATTCTCTTAAATGTTCTTTTATTTTTCACTTCAGACATGATTTCATTAAGCCGATTATGGTGACTTGTGTTTATAATCCCAGAACTTAAAAATTCAAGGCAGGAGGATTGCTATGTGTTCTGTGATAGGCTAGGCTATGATATAAGGCCTTGTCTCAACAAAATATCATTGAAATATTTGATTTGATTCTTGAAGGGTATAGTCCTATTGTCAGTTTTTCTAATTGGAGATAAAGTCAATCTTTAAGGAATTTGTTTATTTATATTTATTTGTATGCACGTGTGTAATATAGTGCACATATGAACATCAGAAGACTGTCTAATGAACCTGTTACCTTCCACCATGTAGGTCCTAGGAATCAGACTTAAGTCTTTCACCTTGGAAATAAGTACCTTCAGCTGCTGAGCCCAAAGAAAATCTCTAACTTGTCCAAAGATAGAATCATTTCTATACTTTTTAAGACACAATAGCTACACTCAGCTTCAACTAATGCAGTTTTAAAGGTCCTAAAAGTATTTTACTATTTGGATAGGCACACTGGATGTCTTCAGTGCTAGAACTCACTACCACTTATGTGCTCATCGTGTGTCAGACATCACAGTTAGCACGTAGATACACAAGTGAATCTTTAGATTCCTCTGTGAAGTGTGTGATGTTGAGCTGGTTAACAGGTAGAGAAATTTGTTCAAGGCCACCCATCTGAGAAGATGACATGTAGTAGAACTGGATGCTGATCTGTCATGTGACTAATGCCAGACTTTACTTTTGTCTGTCCTGTGTCTATGTGGACTATTGAAGGAACAGCTTTCTTGGAGGCCAAGTGTGGAACCTTTTACAAGTTAAGATGGTCTATTCCTAGTGGAGACAGTGACAAGATGTGTGGCCCAGCCAAGTTTGTTTGTCTATTGGTTTTGATATTGAGATGGATTATATTGCCCCATGATTGCTAAGCAAATACTCAACACCTGTGCTGCTCCCCAACCTCAACAGAGACAGACCTACATGGGCTGATGCCTGTTGCATGTGAAAGGCTAAATCTCATGAAGCTTTCAATCATTTCACAATGTCTTTTCTTTTTTGGGGAAGGGAGGTGAAGGGTTTATTCAGTTTACACTTCCACATTGCTGTTCATCACCAAAGGAAGTCAGGACTGGAACTCAAACAGGCCAGGAAGCAGGAGCTGATGCAGAGGCCATGGAGGGATGTTTCTTACTGGCTTGCTTCTCCTGGCTTGCTCAGCTTTCTTTTTTCCTTTTGATACTTTATTTACATTTCAAATGTTTCCCTCTTTCCAGATCTCCCCTTTGGAACCTCCCTATTCACTCTGCCCTCCCCCTGCCTCTATGGTGGTATACCCCCACCTACCCACCCCACCCACTCTCATCTTTCCTCCTTGACATTCTTTTATACTGGGGCAGCTAACACCCTTAGGCCAAGAGGCCTCTCCTCCCCTGATGGCTAACAAGACCCTCCTCTGCCACATATGTGGCCAGCACCATGGATCCCTCCATGTGTATTCTTTGGTGATCCAGTCTCCGAGAGCATTGGGAGGTCAGGCCAGTGGACACTGTTGTTCCCTCTATGGGGCTCCCAACTCTCTCAGCTCCTTCAGTTCCTTTTCCAACTCCTCCATCTGGGACCTCACGCTCAGCCCAATGGTTTCTGTGAAGTGACTCTTGGGTATTCCAAACTTTTGGGCTAATAACCACTTATCAGTGAGTACATACCATGTTCATTCTTTTGTGACTGAGTTACCTCACTCAGCCACCTCACACCAGTCAGAATGGCTAAGATCAAAAATTCAGGTGACAGCAGATGTTGGCGAGGATGTGGAGAAAGAGGAACACTCCTCCATTGCTGGTGGGATTGCAAGCTGATACAACATCTCTGAAAATCAGTTTGGCGGACCCTCAGAAAAATGAACATAATACTACCTGAGGACCCAGCTATTCCACTCCTGGGCCTATACCCAGAAGATGCTCCAACATTTAATAAAGCCACATGTTTCACTATGTTCATAGCAGCCATATTTGTAATAGCCAGAAGCTGGAAACAACCCAGATGTCCCTCTACAGAGGAATAGATACAGAAAGTGTGATACATTTACACAATGGAATACTACTCAGCTATTAAAAACAACAGCTTCATAGAATTCTTAGGCAAATGGATGGAACTTGAAAATATCATCTTGACAATGTCTTTTCAACGAGAATCCTTCAGATGCCCTTATTGGCTGCTGCCAATGAATTCACTCAGCAATGATGTTTCTTTTGTTCTGGAAAAGGAAGTAGACTTAAGGTTGTCTCAGAAGCAAAGAGAGACTAAGCCAACAAGCAAACAAAAAAACGTATTATTGTTTTCATAATCAGTACCTGGAGTGTTCACAAGAATGGTGTCTGAGCTTTCCCCTCCTCTCTGGCTTTTAAAAAAATCTCTAGTCTGGACCAATAGATATCATTAGTCCAAGGCTTTGGTTAGTAACCCCAGGATGTGTTAAGATGATCATATGATCAAATCACAGGTTTGAGGTCACATGCTGGATAAGAAAGTGCCTGATACTCACACTGAGTACAGCTTCTGAGTTCACTAAAGAGAAACAGAGGCAGGGAAGGGAGGGCAAATCACATAGGAGCAGGTGGAGATTTTGGTAGGGTGGAGAGGAAGTGTTTTCCCAGCTTTGGTTAGATAGTTGCTCCACTGCTCTGTCCAGTTATAGACTACCTGTTTTGACATTTTGAGTGTGTGTGTGTGTGTGGCTGGTGTTAACCTAGGACAGTGTACATGCTGGACAAATGATCTTACAAGGAGGTATACTTCCAGTCTCCACTTGTTCTGATTTTTTAAATAAAAAAAAAAAAAAATCAACATTTTTATGTGAAATCCTGATTGTTTTTTATGTTTAACGAAAATCTCCTAATTTTCATTCTTAAATTCTAGCTAAGATTTTGGCTCTAAAATTCATGTGTAGTGTAGAGGAGATAAATTCTTCACACTTATTTTTAAGTAGATGGTAAGAACTCTGATGTTACGTTTGTTCTGGGGATTAGATGAAGTAAGCTTTTATCTGCTTGATAACATCTAGTAGCCTTGACCATAGGACATGGAATTCTTCACACTGTTACCAGTCCTGATAGCAGTGGAGAAATAGTTTGCCCAGATCACAATTCCCAAACAGACCCTTATCTCAGCAATAAAGCAATGCTAACCCAGCCAACACTTGTGAATAATTTTCACCAATGAAACTTTACATGAGTATTACTTTGTTTTTGTTTTGGTTGGTTTGTTTGTTATAAAGGGTATTTTGTTTTGAACGAGCCCCATTTTCTTGTACACAAAAAGGGGGAAACATTTGAAAAGTAAATAAAGAAAATGTCCAATAAAAAAAGAGAACTAGTAGCTGGAAACAGTTTCCCAAGGTGCAGCAATAGAACCGAATACAAACTGAATAGAAAAGCGTTGGCAGTGTGATTCAGAAAGCAATCGCCCAGGCCTGAAGATCAGAGCAGCAAATCAGATAAGAAAGAGTCATCACTGGCGAGGAGGGAGCCTGACAGGTGGTGTTGCATTTGCAGTTGAACATGCTTGCTCATGCTCAAACAAGCATGCACCCCCTTCCCCCTACCTCTTCTCTCTTCAATTTTGCTTTTAGGTTATATATTGGGTTATATGGGCCAAAGTTCAATCTACATTAATGAATATTTTCAAGTTTTGCACTCTGAATTTTCTTTTTGCAGCATCCCTGTTCCCATTTTGCCATCAAGTTTTTTAAATACACTGAGTATTGCCTGTCATTTCACTAGTTAGCATGAACTTAGTTGTGTTACATAAACAGCTGCACCCAAGAGCAGCCTGAGTCTGTCGCTCATTCGTGTTATTTGTTCAGCATGGGTAACTCTTGGCATCTGTTTATGGTGGTCTCTCAAGAATCAAGGTTGACATCAGCTCCATCTGAGGCCTACTTCCAAGATTACAATGGCAAGGATGAAGCTTCATGTATTTTGCCTTCTATCAGCAATCTCAGTAATATGGAAAAACCAAGGTTTCCCAATTGTTGATACAAAGTCTGTGCAGAACACCTTGCAGCTCAGTGGTTCTCAACTTTCCTAATGCTGTGACCCTTTAATATACATCCTCATGTTGTGGTGACCCCAACCATAAATTATTACCATTGCTACTTTATTACTGTAATTTTGTTAGTGCTATGAATCATAATGTAAACATCTGTGTTTTCTGATGGTCTTAGGCCACATCTATGAAACTCACATGCTGTGAACAGCTGCAGTAGCTTCAGTACCATTGGACTATAGTGCCATAGGTAGAATTCTAAGCCAGTGACATCTGAGGAATGCATTTCATCACAGAGTAATTAAAGATTTAGCTGTCATTTTTAGGTGGATTTAAATCCAGAATCATAGAACAAAGCAATCAGTCAGCCAGGAGAGAGAAAAGACAACTGAGTTTTGAGAGCAACCCTGAGTTGGTGGGTTGGGAGAATTCTTTCCCCCCTTCCAATCTCAGGGTGATCCTTGCAGGAACTGTGTGGCACTGAACTGAGGACAAGATTCTTCACTAGCTCCTCTATGAGTAGCCTAACTGCTTGGAGAGAGTTCAGGCTTTGGCTGTCTTTGCTCTGTTTTCTTCTTCAGTTTAAGCTTTGGGAGGATCCTCCCTGCTCTTGATAAGAGAGGACATGAGATTGTAAACCTCAGAGAACTGCTAAGCAGCTGATTCTCTTGAGATTTGCTTGATTTATGGTTATTATCAAGGGAAGAAAAATCAGTACACATTGTAGATTTGCTAACTGTCAACTTCTAGAGAAAACTGTTCATTAAGCTTCAATAATAATAACTCTTATTATAATTATTATACACTATTTTAATATATTTGTATGTTACCTATTATATTTATGTTATATATTAATTGTAACACTAATATTATATTATCATTATTTATATAGTTATATACTTAGTAATATATAGTATATTACAAGTTATGTGTTACATGATACATGTTATGTGATAGATGTTATAGTAATAAATTAATAGTAGTAATAATAATAATAATAATAATAATAGACAGTGAGTTCTGTAAACATTTGCCAACCTTGAAGAATGGAGTTCAGCGACTGGAGACTTGAGCTAAGGTAGATTCACAGAGAACAGTGATCTCTTCTCTCAGCATGTATAAACACATCTCCTCTGACTTCCTGCAACTTTGAACCAGCTGCCAAATCCAATCATTGCTTTTTGTTCTTTGCCTTGAGCATCCTTTCTTTGGAATTTAGTACTATCGATTGCTTGGTGCTTAATACCTTTGCCAACTTCATAACTTTCTTACCATGTCTAGGCTCATTGTCCTAGTTTGTTTGGCAAACTGAGTCCTTGGCCTTTCCTTCATCCTGGACACTTACTAAACTTTCTTGGGGGAATTTAATTACATTAATATAAATATGCAAATAGGTCTAACCCCCACACTTCTTATCCATTATTTCTACAGTAGATGTCTGTATTGTCTACTTTCCAAACGTCTACATTCACCTCATCTCCTCTGCTGTCACCACCCTCAATCCTCTCCACCTTTCTACATTACTGAATGCAACATTGTCTTAGGTAGAACAGGGGCCTTCCTTTCCTCTTGTTTTTATTCCTATAGATAAGTCCTGTAGAGTAAACCTTGTCCAAAGCTTATAGAATGTTCCCAGATGTCCTGCCTTGTGTGCAATAAGGTTAAGTGTTTTCTTTTCCTCTTTGTTTCAACAACTGGTTCATCTGTCTCTCAAGCATTTATTACATTGAATAACAAATCTTTAATCTCCCCCCTTGATAATAACCTCCTTAATGGTTTCTGTGAAACTAGAAACTCCCAGGAGTTAGAACTCTAACACAAAGCTACATTTCAGAAGAATGAAGGTGAAAAGATAGAGGTGCTGACAAATAAAATGAGGTGTGATAGTTTTGTAAAACTGCAGCACAACGCAATGGGAGCTCCCCTGGATAGGAGGAAGTTACCCGTCAACTATCAGTGTTAGTCCTCTCCCTCCTCCACAAGGGGGCAACAGGATTTATACCTAGTGGTACTGAAATGATGTATGTGGTGAAACTATTGTTTGGTTGTTTTTTTAAAGAGATAGGTCATACAGCACAATGTATTTTTGTAATTTTATCAAACACAAAGCAATGGGAGCTATGGAAGATACTCCTCTGCTCATGAGGAAAGTATCCTAAAACGAATTATAGACTGAAAACATTATTCTTTAAACTATTGAATTTTAAGAATGGACTAAGCACTACTTGTGAGGACTCTCCTATCTCTTACATTACCCATATTTGACCTTTGACATTATTATCATTTATCATGAGATAGAATAAAATTAGAATTATAGTTTCATTTTTATAAAGCAAAATGTAATTATTACAATGATGGATTAAACATTTTTTGTTTGCATGAGCAAATGCTTAAATGGAATCAAAAGAATAAAAACAGAAAATTAACAATTTGAGAAAGGTATCTATGAGTATAGTGTATAGAAGCTGAAGACATTCCAATCAGAAGCCACTCACTCTGCCCAGGTCCTTACAAACTTTGGAGATGAGAGCTCTGGTTCTGTGTGTGAGCTTTCTCTGGGGAGTTGCTAATAATCAGAAGAAGAAATGCAAGAGATTTCTGGAATGATTCTATAGTGATTCACACAAACTCAGAAAGAAAGAATTATTTTGCTGCTCGATTAGCAGAAGTACCTTCTCTTAGGATTTATTCTCTTAGACTGGAGTTAGAAAACACTTTAATTTTGAGAAAATTACAGAAACAATTATGAGATATTCTTAGCACTGGCTAAGTGATGAATATAATGTTCATAATGTTATCTCTTGGTAGGGCTTTATTTACTAAAGTCCTTCTTTCTGTGTAAGCCTATTGCTGTGTGTAACCATCCCCCATGGTACTAGGAGATATTCCAAAGAAGGACATTAAATAACATATGAAATAAACAGAAAATAAATTAACTTGCACTTATTGCTTCTTCCCTGGTGTTAGCTTGCTTTGAGTGGTTAACTTGATTTAACATTTCCAGGGTCTTTCCGCTATTATGTGTTCTTACAGCTTAATGTTTTTTGCCCAGAGTTCAGGTATCAAATCCAAACTTTATATGCAACCCGTGTTCAATGATGGTGTCAACTATCTAATTAATGATTGGTTGTTATTACAGTTTATCTAATTTATTATCAATTATATCACATTTTTTTTTAATACTGATTCAAGTAGAGACTTCTGGTCAGCATGCTAGGGCTAGTCTCTCCCCAGGAATGTGTGCCTGATTTCCACTGACACTATTTGCCAAGGCCCAAGGATTCATCTAAGTAGGGTCTCAAATATGAATGTAAAGTGGTTTAGAGCAAGGAAGAAAGACATGCACTCCTTAAGAGGGCATTAATGTTATTTCTACTCTTTAAAATGATTAGAAGCTATACTGTTTTCAGATATTGTTGGATTGTAAGGCATGTTCTTTACCTCTTTCATTCTTTCTTACCTCTCCAGTCATGGAGAAACCACAGTAGCATGTGATGTCCTCCAAAGATTACAGAGCTTCTGGGCCACTTCCTACAGAATGTGGGGCTCACATTCCATTCCACAGCTTCCCATCTAGATATGACTGGACAGTGAGTTAACCTTCTAGGGCGCAGTGTCTTCATCAAGAGAAACAAGGGCAAATGCATCTACTTTATAGGATGCTTGAAAGCTCATGGAAAACTAAACGAACATACTTCTAATAATTTGATATTGTTGTTGAAGTGAATACTGACAAGGAAAATGAATAAGTTTGCAGCATGTGAGCATGCACAACCCTTTAAGTATAAAATCTAAGCGTTAGTGCTTAGATTATTTTTCATTACTCTTTCATAAGTCAGATTTATTTTGGATCATTTTTGCTGTTCCTGTTTTTCTCCAATGGGGAGGAATGATCTTGGGGACTTGTATGTGACGCTATATGGAAGTACACTCTACCATTGAATTGCATCCTTAACCCATGTTATTTTTATGTTTTCACTGTTACTCCATTATCACCAGTCATTACTAGCTAGTATTGAATAGTACCTGTTGTTATACCCTTTTAGAATGTAAAATTACTGGGTGTAACTCTGTTGTAGTACTTACAGTAAAATAAAAAGTCTCTGAAATAAAGTTTTCTTTTATTTAGTTCACTGTCAGAGGCATGAGAAACATACTGTATAAGTGGACCAAGACTTGTGTTGCTCTGTTGTGAATGATTCTGCTTCATGATTAGTTTTGTTAATTTTACAACCATCATTAATTTAAAAAATTCACAGTGCATTACAAGCTTGAATAATTACAAATGGGTAGAGTTCAACTTAACAAATGTTAAAATCTAGAGTGAGTCAGCCCAGCCCTGCCTTTCTTCTTCCTCAGTGAGGGAATGTCTGTTCAGAGAGATAGATTTGCTCATGCGCTTTAGCATGTCCTTTCAGACTTCTGGTATATAGTTTGTAGGTCTAGTAGGGATCCTTAAATATCCTCTGTGGTCATGAGGGAGCAATTTTTACTTTACCAAGAGGAGTAATACACACAATAGGTAAGTGTCTTACAGTGTTATAGAAATAAAATAGGAAAATGTAAATTCCTCTTAAATCCAATATGGTGTGCTATGAGATTTATGTTGATGAAGAAGCCAGATTGTGGTATCTTAGTTATTCCAAAGAAGGATGTAGATACTGAGCAAAATTCAGACCATTTGTTAAAGTGTTGTGCTTTATAAAGTATTCCTCAGCACTCTCTGGCTTAGGCTTAGGACACTCGTTTCCAGGGCAACCATCTTGGAGCCTAAGAAGGAGTCCCTTAGTTCTCTGGGGACAGGGTCTTGAAGGGAGTCCTTCCTTCATTGTCTTTTGCTTTCTGGCTGAGAAGATTAGAGGGCCTGCCTCTTTACAAGCACCAACCACCATGGGCTACCTTGCCACAGGTTAAAGATAATGGCATCAATCATGCTTGGACTGCAATCTCCAGTGATATGAGCCAAAGCAAGCCTTTCCTCTTTAGAAGGCCATCTCAGATATTTATTAGAGCAGTGGGATGCTCACTCACTCACCTAGATGACAGGAATGTTCACATACATGATTTGCTTCATTTTAAAGAATAAATTGATTTTCTACATTCTTCACTTTAAGAAGTGGATGATTTCTCATTTCCTGTTGCCCCATGTTGCTCAATTTTATTTCTCATATCTTTTCTACCTTCTTTATAAGATATAAAAATTCTCTGTCTTTTTAGGATTTTAGTAAAAAGTAAAATACGCTATGATTTTCTTTCTTTTCAGACACTTTGATCTCGTTCCATCTTGTATCTTTCAGAACAACTCTTCTCTTGCTTGGGCATCAGTTCTCTGATACTCATAGGATAGCTTTAGGACAGTTACCACATACCATAGCCCTTCCTCAGTTCCATCCTTACCACACCTGTATAACTCCATCACTACTACATAGTATAAGTTCAAGTATGTAATTTGAAAGCCTGGAGTAGAGACTAGACTTCTGTTTACAGTTACTAGCATTAGTGCATGTTACTATTTGTTGCTCACTGTAGAAGTATTTTAACTCAAGGAAAGGTGGGTCAGCCCTATCACTTAGTGGGTGCCCCAGTTTGCGGGGGTTCAGAGGGAACCTGGGGAGGGGGGCAAAAGAATGGGGGGCAAGAGATGCAAAGAAGGAGAGCAAGTTGTGTATTCTGACCAAGCTCTCAAATTTTATTTCAGGACAGTAGTTTATATAGGCAAGCAAGCAGGAAGGTTACACATGGTCCAAGGTTAACCCACTATGGTAAACAGCTTCCGGGAAATACCAGATGTTCTTTCAGTTCCTGGAACCCGAGACCGCACACATCCTTTCTTAATCTTGCACTTTAACTGACTAGGCTTCCCAGAACACTGGGTAATTTCATGGGTTTGGCTCCTGGCAAGTGGGAGCCAAGGATATCCTCCACCAAAGCTACTAGAGTCCCAGGCAGGATAACTTTGCAGAGAGACTGGCACGTGTGGACCCCACCATTGCACTCTGTTTCAGAGCAGCACAGGGATGGCTCACTGGAGACTCAAAGCACCATTTTTGTTCAGTTTTAATATTTTATTACTTTTCTCAAGATTCTTCTCTTCATCCATTTTATCCTTCCTCCAGCATCAAAACTAATTACCATCTTCCCCCTGAGAGCAACTAATCTATCTTTTATCTAGAAAATGTTCACCAGATCGTAGGATGACTTTTTTAGTTAACATTTGATGAAACTGACAGGCTAAACATTTTCATTTTTGGGTTGCACATGTAGGTAAGAAAAATCACAGGAAGTTAAAGATCAGTATTTACCTCCTGCCCACCTATTCTTGCAAACCTGAAAACCATTCTACTTTATTGATCAAGCGCAATCAACTAGAAGAAGCACCATTTCAGAAACAGCATATTAAAAAACCACCACCACCACCAACAACAGCATCTTAGAACCAAGGACATTAATGGCATGCACATGTGGCTTAGTAATTTCTTCTTTTTTTTAAGATTTATTTATGTATATGAGTACACTGTCATCTTCACACACACCAGAAGAGAGCATTAGATCCTGTTACAGATGGTCGTGAGCCACCATATGTTTGCTGGGAATTGAACTCAGAACCTCTGGAAGAGCAGTCAGTACTCTTAACCACTGACCCATCTCTCCAGGCCCCTGGCTTAGTGATATCTTTTCATTTGTTCTATTTTTATCATCTTTCTTTTATAACTATGCAATATTTTAAGTGAAGGCTAAAAAAGAATAATATTCTGAATATTAATTACATATTAAGAAAACTTGCTACACTGGGAATGAGTGGTGTATACCTGTCATCATAACACTTGGGAGGTTGAGGCAGGAGGATCAGGAGTTTAAAGTCATCCTAAACAATACAGCAAGTTTAGCCTGAGCTGCATGAGACCTTGTAAAAAAGAACAGAGTGAGAGAAAGGAAGGGGGAGGGGAGGAGAACTTGGTAAGTGAAGCTAAAACTTTGAGGCATCTTCTTGGTGGGTAGTGTTCTACCTAAGCTGTTGTAGTGAGCCCTACATGGAATGTAGCATATACATGTATTTTACTATATTTCTCTATAAATACTTACCTTATAAACAACTCTTAACTCATTTGACATATCTTTTTCTATGATGTACTACTTCATTCATAAAAATAGAACAATCTGGTGAAGTGACATTTGCCCAGGATTCAGTTTCAATTCCAAGAGAAACACTGGGCCATTTTTGTGCTATTCATGGTCTGTCTTCTAACCATAATCACTGAATTAAAGCAAGCTTAAGGCTTTTCATAATGTGCTTTTCCATTTAATAATTATACCCATTATTGCAACCATCTCAATATCTGAACAAGATCTTAACATTACTAAATATCAAGTATTATGCTATAGAGAGTAGTGGAAACCCCAAGGGAGTATAATCCTGAGTAAATATGTAATCAAGGCCTGTAGAGGTCTCTGAGACAAGGTGGTCAATGCTAACTTGGCAACACTGTTGTTTACATGGTTCATGCTCAAGTAATGGCAAAGCTTTCTTCAGGAGTCCAAGTATGAGAGTTTATGGATGATTGATCAGTGTGTACAAGGACTAACACCCACAGCTTCCTCCTCTTGAGTGTTTGCATCCTGAGACTGCTCACCTATAGAGACCTTCTACCAGACTAGCTGAATCTCCCCCTGTGCTGTACATGATCACTATGGTGAGGTTTCAGGTTGGGGTAGGATGGGTTGGAGAATCCTATGGATCCTAGCTTCACTGTATGTGTGTCTGTATCTGTCTTCATTCCCTTGCTGCCCCTAGCCAGGATTTAGGACCGAAGATGTGTAAATTTACTTGTGTAGTTTACATATTTTCTTTAAGTTTTACTTGATTCAGTGGCTAACTCAAATGAACAGAGTGGATTTGGTAAGAGTTGTCTATTACTCTACCTCCATATATCCTGTCCTTTTAATTTTTAAAAACCCTCTGCATTACTCTTGAAGGAAACTGGGCCTGTGGGGTTTCCAGGATAGGATTCTTTCCTTCCTAAACTTCTGGTTGATGAATCTGGGAGTTTCTTTGTATCTGGGGGTGATAGGTCTCACAACTGTTCGATGTTATGTAGTTCTCTTCTGTATTGACACGGTTAAGTGGTTTGTTGCTTTTGCACCAAAATCCAGCCAATGAATGTGTTTCTGTGTCTTTAGCACTTCAGGTATATGTGACCAGACTGCGTGAGCTGTTCTCATGTCCCAGCATTTCTTGAAAGGCAGTCAATGTTTCTATTTGAAGCTCATTAATTTTCACTGCCAAATCTTCACACAATTTTATTTCAGTGGTTCCATCTCCTTGTTAGAGAAATTTATCTGTTCCCAGTTTTCATCATTCAAGACAGTGCTATTGCTAGCTTTGTGATGTATGTTATCCTTCATCTATTTCGTCACTTAGTGCTGATGCTGAGTCCTAAGAGAAGCATTTCCGACTTTACTAGGCATTGTCTTACCTCCCTTTATTATTCATGTATTGGTGGCCCTTGGGCATCCCCAGTGTTTCTTACCATCCTAACACTTATTGGGTTTTTTCAGTCTCATAATGTATAATTGCACCTCATTTTCAGTGAGATTTTGTTTTCTGTGGTTATTAGTAATACCAACATCTTTTCATGTTTATTAGCTTTTTTATGTCTTGTTTCATAAATGCCTGGAATAAGTTGTCACTTAACTGCAGGGTGGTTGTTTTATTTTTCACTTTCTTCTAAGAATTCTTTTGGTAATTTCAGCATGAATTCTGCAATTGTTCTTTTAAGTATCTGTAGTCATTTCTTTTCTGGTGGCTGTGACTAAATATTTTACAAATAAAGAGAGGAAAGACTCATATTTGGCTTAACTTTGAAAGGGTACCTGATAGAAAGGCAGGGCCGTGGCAGAAGGAACAGGAGGCAGTTCATTACATCTTTCTAGAGGTCATGAAGCAGACAATCAGGTGACCCTCGGACCCATCTCCCAGTTTCTTGGGATTTCATTTGTAGTTACCCAGTACATTTAAGATTCATTCCCTGTCACAGGCTTAGATTTGAGGTATTGGCTTTTCCATTTCTGGTTGAGAAATGTTCTTTTATTTCTTGAGAGAGAGGGTCTCACCATGTAGACAGTCCTGGGTTAGATCTTGGGATACTCTCCCCTCAGTCTCCTAAAAGAATGTTGTATTTATAGACCTATGCTGCCTTACCAGGCTGGATGATGAAAGTTTTAATGAGTGTGTTATTTTTATGTCTTTTTTATAAACCAAGTTTTTGGCCAGAGAATTTTTCAGTTTGTCTACATGTTTATACTGTCTAACCACTGACTCAGATAACCCATGGGCCCTTTGAATGAAATGTCTCTGAGAACACGGTGGTCCAGTCCCTATAAAGTCTTCTGAGTTGCCGTAAAAGTAACCAGCAATTGCCATTGCTTGCTTTAAAGTCCAGACGTTGATTTAAACTGATCTAAAATGAACAAAGAGATCCCTATCATTAACACAATTACTGGGACATGAATCCAGCCATCATTCCACACGGCCTGAGCTCTTAAATGTACCAGGAAGGCAGACAGAAACAATCTGAGGTGGCCATTGGGATGTGAAAGCATCATTCCCCCAAACACCATATTTGCATTTTTCTGCAAACATTTTTGTTGTCTGGCCAAATAAACTTCATTTGGTGTTCACTGCCTTAGATTTTTAGATACATTTGCAAAATGCCTTCTGTTTAATTGTCCAAGATAAAAATGAGACTTAAAATTCTTATATAAATCACTGAAGAAAGCATCCGGAAGAATCATTAAGTGTGAAAAAGACTGCTTTTGCCGAATCCTAATAGCATGCCCACATCTAGGCTTATTGCTGTCCATCATCCTATTTGCAAGATTCAATAATCATCTTCTAATTTAGGGACTCTAGCAGAGCCTTTAACAAGATATTAGTGTGTACGATATATCCTCAGTAATTAAAGCAAAGATTTAGACTTAATAGTTTACTAACTATCTATTATAACTTTGGCCTACCCAAACATCTAATTATTTAAGAAGTCAGTTATGCAAAAATGTTTATTCTTTCTTCTGTCAACAGTTGTTGAATGTGCTTAGTATCTTCCAAGTTCTATGGAGGTTGCTAAGGACACAGTAATCCAAGCAGTAATTAATACAGACTCTTGGCTTGAGGGACTCATGCATTTCAACAAGCACAAGCCTCCATGATGACGTTGTTGTTTGTAAGTATTCATGTGCAGATACACTAGCTTTAAAATAAGTAATATTTGCTTACTTCACAAACTCTGTGCTACTTATTTTCATTTTCACAGAAGGAAACAGGTAATAAAATAGTCCCAGGGTATATATTTACTTTGGCGATAGCTAGATCCTGCATCTGCTTTTTCTAGATTGTTGTATGTTGGCTGGACTCTTGATTATTTCTTTGGCCAAGCAGGAGTGAGGACTTGAATTAGGGCGGTCTTAGGACAGTGTGTCTTTTCTGGGTGTGGAGACACATGGCTGTAATCCCAGCAGTAGGAAGCTAAGGCAGGAGAGCCCTGAATTTAAAGTTAGCCTACACTATATAGTACGGACTTGTCTAGCCTGCACTATAGAGTGACTACCTGCCTAATATGTACTATCTAGTAAGAGCCTGTCCAGCCTGTACTATACAGTGAGAACCTGTGTAGCCTGCACTATATAGAGAGAACCTGTTTAGCCTGTAGTATGCAGTGAGAATCTGTCTAGCCTGCACTATAGAGTGAGAACTGTCTAGCCTGCACTATAGAGTAAAAACTGTCTAGTCTGTAGTATACAGTGAGAATCTGTCTAACCTGCACTACAGAGTGAGAACCTGTCTAGCCTGTAGTATACAGTGAGAACCTGTCTAGCCTGCACTACAGAGTGAGAACCTGTCTAGCCTGCACTGTAGAAGGAGAACTTTCTAGCCTGCACTATAGAGTGAGAACTGTATAGCCTGTAGTATGCAGTGAGAATCTATCTAGCCTGAACTATAGAGTGAGAACTTTCTAGCCTGCACTATAGAGTGAGAACTGTCTAGCCTGTAGCATGCAGTGAGTATCTGTCTAGCCTGCACTATAGAGTGAGAGCCCGTCTAGCCTGCACTATATAGTGAGAACTTTCTAGACTACACTATAGAGTGAGAACTGTCTAGCCTTCACTATAGAGTGAGAATTGTCTAGCTTGCACATATAGTGAGAACTAGTCTCAAAACACAAATGCAAAAACTAACAATGTGAGATTTGAGTTGGAATTTTAGTCTGCTCAACTTAGAATTCTGAGGGATTTTGAGGAAAATTTTAAGGCACTCCTGGTTCTCTTACCTCATGTAGTTAAGAGACTGTGAACTCAGTCAGCCTCTATTTTCCAATTTCCAACCTTTTTATTTAATTCCAATTCACCTCTACTTTGAATTTGTTGTTTAGGAAAATCTGACATATCTGAATTGAGGCATTAGATCCTGATGTTCTAGACTAGATACAATACATCTGACTTTCTCAAACATCTTACTCCCAAGCCTATTCTGACTCAAACCATAGCTCTGCTTATCTCTCAATATATAACTCACAACTTAGGTGTTTATGAAACCAAAGCGCTTAACAGAGTGCTTGGAGTAATTATTGGCTTATTTTCTTGATTATTTTTGTAGATAAAGGGCTTTACGTCTAAGCATAGAATGTATAATCCCATGCACATGCATAAGCACTGTAAGTTTCTCTGCATACCTTGTACCTGACATCACTTACTGACATTGGAAATATTGTGAAAGCAAATGAAAGTTTTGAAGAGAATGGTAGTTTGCGGAACAGAAGGAAGAGTTGGCAATGTGGAAAGATGACGAAGCTCCTCGAGTAGGTGTGGAGCTCCCTCAGTACAAGCTCTTAAGTAGTCTCTAGGTTTCCTTTGGAGGAAGATTTTGACTTAACTGTCAAACTAGAGAATAAATTAGATGATTCTGAGGATACTCTCATCCATGGAAATCTACGGGAGTTCTCAATCGTTCAGTTACCACTATTACATTCATAAAAGCATAGAGTCTTCGGACGTACTCACATCTTCCAAGTGCTCACCTATGCTTTCCCTTGAATGTGTAATTAATCCCTTAAAATATCTTTGTAACAAATAAAAGGTGTGTCTCTTAAAAAGCAAACGGTACTAGAGAAAGGATGGGTCATACAGAGGATGTAATCCACAGTGTTTAAAACACTTATTGACCTGTCTTAAAACTTACTTTGTTTTCAATTATAAAGTACGACAAGAGATGCTTCCTTGCAAGAGAAAGAGCTGGAAAAGTATCTTATTAGAAAAAGGACCCAATGAAGCAGAAATCCCAAAGGATGTAATTACACAAGATTAAAGCTATGAGGCCAATGTTTCCTGATGTCCAGGGATGCACAGCCAGTGTGAATGTCATGAACTTAGATGGTTGCCTGCCAAGCCCTCTTACAGTTTGTAAGCTTAATGCTTCTTGGTAATGATCCACCAAGATGATAAAATCCATTTATCATGCTGTGGATATATGGTCAGAATAGTTCATAAAAAGCTCCTTATTCCTTATAACACACTTATTTATTACAAACATGTCTCAGTTTATTAGTTTATTCCACAAAGACCTTGTGGCATTGTTTGTACACTTGTTTAAGAAATAAACCAATATCCTGGAATTCAAGATGAGAATTTTTAGTCACCAGGGTAGCAAGAGGGGAGATGAAGAGGAGGGAAAATAAGTATGATGCTGTGCAATCAGAAATGCCTGTAGGGATGAGCTGGGTAAAAATTCTATCGACTAGGAGTCTCAATGAAACAGAACTCTGAGACAGATGGCTAGAACAGGAATGAGTTAAAATAGCCAGAGGGTCAAACACAGCACAACTGTTTCACAGTCTATAGCCCATAAATAGTCTAACATTTTTAATGCTTTTAAAAAAAGAAGAATATTTCATAATATTTTAAATTTAGGTTTGGATGTTCTATTGGAACATAGTCACCTGTATTTAATTTTATATACCTCACAACTTTAAGAGCAGAGCTGGAATACCTACATTAGAAATTGTTTGGCATTTGATGTTTGTCTGGTTCTTTTACATAAAAAACTTGTCAGCCTGTTACTAGAAGATCTTATCAAAGTTGCAATAATCATCAGTAGAGAGTACGTTTCCTTGATTTGATGGGTGTCCATCCATCCAATGCTTGTTCAAAGTCAGTGTCTTGTTGGAAGACCTGATTTACTAAATTAGAATGTTGGAACTATCCTGGGCTATTTTTGGGATAACCATAATTCCTCCATGTTTAGAAGGATAGTAATGGTACCTAGCATTGATTCATCTTGCTGACTCACCTATTTGGATGTTAACTGTGTTAGTCCTGCACCTAGCACATAACAAGAATCATGTTTGGCATTATAATAAATACTAATAGCTGCCTTAGTAGAGGTTCAGAAGAACCAGGACATCAGAGTAGAGGAATATCATTCAGAAGGAGAAGACCTCACTACCTGAATCCCTCATCATCTTCTTGTGCTTCATTTCTGTCTCACTCAGCTCTCTGTTACCATGACAAATACTGGAGTGAATGTGATTACAAGGAGAGTAGGATTTGGCTCATGGTTCCAGATGTTTTAATCATTTTACCATTGCCTTTTATTTATGTCCCCACAGCATCATGGCCAAAGTGTGGTACAAAAGGATCTATTTACATCATTATGTCTAGGAAGCAGATGGGAAGGGACCAGGCTCTTAATTTCCCCTTGGAAGGTATGCCCCATTGACCTTAAATTTTTTCCACTGATGCTATCTCTGGGAGTTTCTACCACCTTCCAATAATGGCACAGGTGGGAAACTAAGCTTTCAGCCCACCTATCCTTGGAGAATACCACCTAACTATATCAACCCACAAAGCAGTAATGAAAATAACAGTGCATCTCAGCAGTGCTCACATTAGCTCCTCCACGCCAGTGTCTGGAAGAGAGCCTGCCCCCTTCTAATGGATCCATTTTTACTGTGCCCAAGGGAATCTGATCTGACTCATGCCTGATACCCAGGAGGGACTTTTCTACTTGAATTCTCATTCTCCCTTTAAAATGTTTCCTTTGCTCACAGGCATGCATGTGCGAATTTCTTTAGCTTTGCCTGACTATTTAAGTTGAAATTTGTTTTCAATTAGGAGTTCATTTTCTCCTGCTGCTCGCTTCACCACTGGAATCAAGGTCCAGCTGATGAGATCAGAACCAGCTGCTGTAGGAAAGCCTGGGATGCCACCAGCGGCAACTTCTGAGTTTACACGTTGCATTTAACACACCGTGGGAGATTTAAAAAGAGGACAATATATAAAAAGCAGTTCTCTCATCAACACTCCCTAAATTCCACATATTTTCACACTGTTTTCCCTGGCAGAGATTTAGTGGCAGAGGTATAATCCTTTTCAGGATGAGACACAAAGCCACATCTTGCCCCTCACCCCCTCCCATGCATTCCATTTCCAGTAGCTGCCAGCCTGTACTGGAAAAGACAGGTCAACAGAAAACCAGAAACACACACACACACACACACACACACACACACACACACCCCACGAGCTCCCAGGGGACTAAGCCACCAACCAAGGAGTACACATGGAAGGATCCATGGCTCCATCTGCATATGTAGCAGAGGATGCTTGTCAGTCATCAATGGGAAGAGAGGTCCTTGATCCTATGAAGGCTCAATAGATGTCCCAGTGTAGAAGAATTCGAAGGCAGGGAGACAGGAGTGGGTGGGTGGGGGAACACCCTCATAGATGCAGGGGAAGGAGAGGAAACTGGGAAAGGGGATAACATTTGAAATGTAAATAAAGAAAATATCCAATTAAAAATTAAATAAAATGAAAAAAGAAAAAAAGAAAAAAGAAAGAAAGAAAACCATTCTCAACAAATTCTTTGTCTTTCCTCCTCCTCCTCCTCCTCCTCCTCCTCCTCCTCCTCCTCCTCCTCCTCCTCTTCCTCCTCCTCCTCGATGTTCCAGGGGCCAGAAACCAGTGGCAAGTGCAGATTAATGTAAAGGAATTACTCCAAATCAGTTTCAAAAGTACAAGCTCTGTTCCTTGTAACCACGATCAGCCCTAAACCTGGCACAGAATAAGTGCTCAAGAGTACCTGCAGAATGTATGCTAAATGAACATTCTCCAAAGCAACACCACAGCTTTAAATTGGAGTCAGTAGAATTACAGATTGTATAGCCCTTCTCTGTCAACATGGGCTTCCATGGGGTTCAAAGTCCATGACCTCTGAGTCACTCTCTAGTTAGTAATTAACAAGGGTACAATCAGTTAAGTGACCATCAATTAAGTCTGTGGCTTTGTGGTAAGGAAAGTGTCCCTTGCTTTGCTTCTGGTATGGAATCCTGTTTTGCAAATTACTCATCATTTCTGACCTACCCATTGTTTAGGACCTGAATTAGGAAGTGTGCTCTATGTTCTGTTGCTAAAGATTTGCTAAGTTGTTATCAAAGCCACTTCAGATTCCTATCAAGAAGTCTGTGTATTGGAGGCCAGTTTCAATTTTAAGTACATCTGTGTGGTTATCACAAAACAATCAGAATATGGAAGATTTTGCTATAAAGCCATGAAAATCAGGGCACTCTAGAAATTGCTCTAAAACTCCAAAAAATGCCAATGACAAAATAATCCACAGAAAGTGATGGGCTTGCCTAACTGGCTTGCTGGTATAAATGACCAGAGGTTTTACCTTCATGAAATGAACCAGAAGCAGAGCTGTGAATGGTCTTAGCATTTCTGTCTTTGCCTGGTAATGGAACATGGAATTAATGATCTTTGTTTCTAGAGCAACACCAATAGGGTAAAATGCTTGACAGATTTACTAGATTAAAGAGAAAATTGAAATTTTTGATAGATGGATGTTTATCATAAGGACTTTCAGAATTCCTTTTGATGCATTTACAGCACAGTGGCCATTAGATTCATTTTGTTAACCACATTTAAATTGTGTCGTATCTCCTTTGCACTCAGGAGAAGACTTAGCTAGCAGATGCCACTTGAGTTTAATGAATGAACATAGACACATGTTTTCTTAGAGCTCGATTTCATGGATCATATATATTCATGTTGGCAATAACAGCTTAAAACCATGAGAATTTAGCAAATGGAATAAGCAACTAAAGAATTTTACTTTTATGTAACTGTAATATTCGCTTTGCTGATTACAACAGACTTTTGTTGCTTACTCCGCTCTCAGATTTGGAGACAGAACTATTTAAACTCCTAAAAATAAAGAGAACAGTATAACTCACACAGTCTATCCCATATACTTACCACTCGGCTGAGATAGTTATCAACATATTGTTCTGCCAGTTACCATTTCTGCCTTTTAAAAGTTCTTTTTGCTAGAGATTTTAAACAAAGCCCATATTATCACTTTTATAGCTCACTTTTGCATATTGCGAGTATGACTTTTTTTACTTTTTAAACTATAACTTAGTATTTAAGACTGCTTTTTTTTGCACATGCAATAAAATCTGTTAGAGTAGTCTTCAAAAACCTGTAGACAGACATCAATCAGGGACCTATCAAGAGTTAGTATCTAGTCTGAGCTAACTAGAAGGAAGTTGTGTCATTTGGGTAGAGGAGTTAGGGGAGCAGAATCAGGTGGACTGTTTCTCTCAAAATATCTGACAGCCCTGTCAGATCAAGGTATCCCACTTGCAAGTGTGAGCAGCATTGCAGCATTGCACTTTTGACAATGTGAGTCCATCATTTCATGGGCTAGCATACCATACCGAAGTCCAAATTCAATCAAGCACTTCTCCTTTGTACCATACTTTGAATAATTACCTCCATTAGAGCTGTTTGGAAGCTCCATACTTTGAAAACTCCATTTCTTGCCACATGTATCCCTTAACTGTTTTGTAAGCTTCAGCATATTAAGTAGCACACAAAATGAAAATCTTGTATTCAAGATGCCATTTGACTTTGCTATTATGATGAGTAGCTCTTTAAGGATGTTGAATCCTTTAGTAAAATCTCTTTATTTCTGGAAATCATTAGTCCAAAGCTGTCTTTTGCTCATTATGCACAGGCCCTTGATGGTAGCTAGTTCATGCTGGTTGAGAAGATGGCGATGCTCAGTGTGACATGAATTTGTTGGGATTTATATATTTCTCCCAGCATGTTAATGTTTTGAATTGACAGACAGTTTTGTCTTTCTGACACTTCAAGAGACAATGTTAGAAATGTCTTCCTTTCATGTAGGAAGAGCTTGATCGAGTTTTAAAGGCATCTTTCTTCTCCCTTTATTGTGCCTGCCTCCCAAGAAAATCATGAGTAGAGATACAGATGATAAAAAGGCATTGGTTTTGTGCTTATGGGGAACAGATTATGAGGAAACCATTATTTGGATCAGGCTTTCAACTTTGATGAAGCTGTACTCAAATCCCACATCATGGTTGAGTGTTAATTCCCATTATACAGGGCTACACAGAAAACCTGCATAGATTGCAAATGCAAAGATTTGTGTTAATCTTTTTTTTTTTAAATTAAGATTGTCAACTTTGTAAACCTTTTATTTCCTAAAATTTTGAGCATTTTACCTTTTCTAGAAGTTCTCTGTTGGTGTGCACAACTTTTGATATGAGGTCTCTCAAGAATGCATACCTGATGCTGTACGTGTAGTATTTACAGTACTATTTCCTAATGACAATACTCAACATTTTGAATTCTGCATGATTGATATTTACCCTTAAAGGAGCATAAGGGAAGGTAAAGATGAGGCAGCCAGGTGTTTATCTAACATGCACAAAGACTGGCTTTGAGCTCCAGCACCTCTAAACAAAGCAAATGCATTCTAATGGGCAGTTTCAAAGACTCCACCATTTCTCTTTGGGGTATTATTTATTGTAAATGTGAAGCTAAAGATGGCTTCCATATATTTTATGTCTTAAAGCATTTGAAATCAAAGCAATCTAAACTGATTTTCTTTCTTTTCTTTGAAACCATTACAACCAATATGTATATCAATGAATTCTGTTATATTCTAAAACCAAATTATATTTCTTCCTTAACATCCATAGGAGAATGTCCATTTTCCTTTTCATGTTCTTACAGTGTTCTGTCTTCATCTGCACATGACATGCGCAGGTACTCTTAGTCCATACATTACCAGTTCTCTACTCAAATGAGAGCTCTTCTACTCTATGAAATGAGAGAATCAGGAATCATGCTGAACCCAGAGTCTCCTCCATGCTGGAGACATTCCAGGCTTTCGAGTAATACCCCAACTCAGAGGTGTTTGGGGGAAAATTCAGATCAAACAAAAAGAACTTGGAGTCTTTAAGTAATGTATAGTGTTTGAATCTACAATAAGCTATGGAAGTAGCTCAATGATAGAATTCTTGATTAGCCTGCATGATATTCTGGTTTAATCCTGAGCAACATAAAACAACGATAAAGTTTCACAGACTCAAGTATCATAAAAATAACCTCACAGTATTTGAGATAAATTGTGTGGGTGGGTGTGTGCATGTGCTTGAGTGTGTGTTTGTGTGTGTTTGTGTGTGTTGAAACTAGGGACAAAACTCATGAAGATTTAGATAGCATAGATGAAAACTTTGCCAGAAATTTTTTGGGGGCTGGGGGGAGTAATTTGCCATGTGACAGTCTTTAAGTATGTTAAAAAATGTCAGAATTTTTGTTGTTGGTTGTCAGTTGGTTGTCTCTAGAATGGTTTTTTGGCTTTTAGAAATTATCAAGTTGGTGACGCATGCCTTTAATCCCAGCACTTGGGAGGCAGAGGCAGGTGAATTTCTGAGTTCGAGGCCAGCCTGGTCCACAGAGTGAGTTTCAGGACAGCCAGGGCTATACAGAAAAACCTTGTCTCAAAAAACCAAAAAAAAAAAAAAGAAAGAAAAATCAAGTGTGCAAAAGTGTTGAAGGGATGTTGAGAAAAGCATCTGCAAGGTCTATAAATTAATAAGGCTCTTACATATTTTGTTTGCATAAATTAAAACACAGTTCAAGTCACTTAGACTTAATAAAGTAATCTGACTTAGAACAAGGACCATGACTTCCAGGTACGGATGCTAGTATGCATTCACAAAGCTATTTGCTCAACATTCTCAAATGCTGCCATTCTAATCATGATCAACAGAGCCCAAAATGTCAAAGCTAAAGCATGGGCCTTTTCATGAAACCCACATTTCCCCAGATGAATGATATTAATCATCCTAAATGAGGAGTCCTTCACATGTCCCAGACACTTATGTCCTTACCTTGTGCTCACAGCAGTCCCGGTGGCATCTATTTTTCAGGAGTGAACAAACAAGGTTTGAAAGGTGTTACTGTGCACAAAAATCTCTTGCTTACATAAGACTATAAAAATTCAAGCCCAGATGGGCTAATTTATTCCAGATGCCTTTCAGTAAATAACAAAAAGGAGTGATTGTGGTTGTTGCCTATTTCACAGAACACACTCAGCACAGTGTGAAAAACATGTACCTGGGTGAGTGATGGAGGGAATTAGCCAGGTCGCACTAGAGGAACGGATCTGATAAAATAAAAGAAAAATCTATATGGATATAATATATCCCATATATATGGGATTTATTAGAGTGGCTGGGTTCTAGGCTGTTGCCTAGCTTAATCCACCAATGGCTGTCTCCCATTAGAAAGTCCAAGAATCCAATACTTGTTTGGTCCAGGAGGTGGGATGTTTCTGCTGGAAGGAATAGTGTGTAACCAGTCACCAACCTTGAGAAATCTGGAGAAGACTTCAGATGAGATGGCAGAGCTGCCTTCTTACCAGACAGGCATCCTGTCAGTGGTACCTGTCAATGTGTATCACTCACTGTGTTTGATAACTAGAGATGGAAGAAGAGTATGTTTATGGTAATATTCAGTGCACAGAATTGGAAAAAGTAAGTATGGTTCAAATTCTTTCCTTTTGACTTCTTTCCCTTGCAGTGCTCGAGATAGAACTCAGAGCCTTTCACACATTAGTCACACACTCTGCCACAGAGTGGACCTTAGTTTAGTATCCACTTGCATTTCAGTGTATCCCTTCGGCCACTCTCAGCTCTTCTCGGTTCTATTCAGACGGCTGAGGTCTGGATGAAGCTGAGGGTTCAAATAGGGGAGCAATCATGGGGATTAAAAGTTTAGGAATGGGGTTGAAAGCCAGGTTATATCCAGTGACTGGAGAGATGTTAAACAGTAGTAGATAGAAGTACAACCAATGACTCCAGCATTCCTGTCTTCAGACCCTCCAGGGACACCGCTACCTAAGACCGTGAAAGCCAGAAATGAAGGGAATTGTGTGTTTGTAAAGTCATTTCTTATTATATAGTGTCTCAGTGCAAAGGGAGTGATATCTGTGATTCATGTTAGGCTTAAACAGACCTGTTGGTGATTAAAGACTGTAAGATTATGCATATTAGTGTTTCCATATGGTTATAATTGCATGTGTGAGTTTTCTTGTGTTTGAGTTCAAAATCCTTTAGTGTTACATCAGCTAGCTTCTAGACAAGATCTAATCAGACTAACAAGCATTGGTACGGAAGACTCTTGCTTTAATTAGCTATTTATTACCACCATCATCATCACCACCACCACCACCACCATGACCACCATCACCATGTGTGGGCATGCCTAAGTCTGTATGTAAAAGTCAGAGGACACGACTTCCAAGAGTTGGTTCTTGCCCTGTACCTTGCTGAGGTAGGGTCCCTTGTTTGGATTGCTCCGCTAAGATTGGCTTCAGCCCAGCTGGCTCTTGGACTTCTGATGCAATCCCCTGTCTCTCCCTCCTATCTCAAGGTAGGAGGCTGGGATTACAGATGTGGGCCCTGACATCTGGCTTTTCACATGAGTTACAGGATTTGAACTCAGGTTAGCCATCACCCAGACCCCTTGCTATATTTTTAAAATAGGTAAAACTGACTATATGAATAACAAAACCTTTAAAATGGAATTATTCAGAATCAATACCTAATGACTGCTTCTTCATTTTTCAGAAGAACCTCTGGATTTATTTAAATAAGCTTCCTGATCTAGTGAGCACCTGCCTGCACATTGCATTTATTTAACTGGGGGAGGGACTATGTGTTGTGCCTGTTTTGAAACAGTGTAGCCTGGGCTGACCTGGAACTCACTGTATCCCAGGCTGGCCTCAGACTTGTGACAGTCCTCATGTCTCAGCCTCCCAAGTGCTGGATTACAGGTGGGAGCCACCATGCTTGACAAACACAATTACCCCTGAGCAACTCCAGCCCTTCTTACTTAACAGATGGAAGATGGGGCCAAATGCTAGGCAGTTGTTGGGAGAGGAAAATGTGGAGGAGAAAGCAGAAATGAGTCTACACTTGCAACCCCACATGAGCCTTGTAGCCATACAAATGTAACTGCATAAATGATAAGTTATGTAGCTATAAAACATGTGTAGGGGCAGAGTAATATATTTCTCTCCTCCCCCTACAAAAAAAAAAGAAAGAAAGAAAGAAGGAAAGAAAGAAAGGAAAGAAAGAGAAAAAAGGAAAACAAAAACCTTTGTCTATATTTCTGAATTCATGTCATGGACTTACCCAGGCTATATTGTTGTCTACAGTGCCACCTATTGGTAAAACGAAGCAAAAAACTACTGTCATTGGTACAGTATCCTCTTAAATCTCCCTAGAGCTTTGCAGGCAGCTGTTAGAAAGCAGATTGTCTGTGATCCGACTAAAATAGGAAATGAATCATGTGTCTTATGCAGAGATGCTCAATTTTGTCATTTAGTAGAGACCCAAATAGGATCTAAGAGGCAGGATATCTGACTTCCCTAGTTCATTGCTCTGCCAAAAAAAAAAAAAAAAAAAGGTGGTGGTGGGGAGGGCTGTGAGATTGGTTGGGGATTCTAAGCATCTGGCTCTTCTCATCTACAAGGGTGCAAGTGGAATCGTCTCACGTGACTGCTGCCTTATACAAATGCGAGCTGCAGTGCAGAGTCTTTTGTAACATGATCTCTCAGAGCCTTTGTGAAATTACACAGCTATAGCAAAGAGCTGGCTGCGAAGATGTAAAAGTTACTTTTATGAGAATAGTCTACATAGATTTCCCTTTCCTTGTTAAACTGTTAACCCTTCTCAACAAGGATTAGATTTCATAGAGGAAAAGGTTAAATACCAAGTACAGTATGGTAAAGGGTGAAGGAATGATTGGAGTTTTTGGTTTTGTTTTGTTTGTTTGTCCGTCCGCTTTTTCATACACTGTCTCCCACTGAAGCCCAGGAAGACTTTGATCTTATGCTTGTGATCATACTGTTCTGGCCACTCTCAGTGGGATTACAGGCTTGTGCTACCATGCCCGATTTGAGGAATTAGATTAAATTAGTAGGCTTAACAAATATTAGGACTTCTCCTTTCAATGGTCCCCATGTGTTTATAGAACCTACACAGAAACATACACACACTAGACATTGAAGTAAAATAGGAAAATTGATAAGACTTCTTTCATCACTGATTGAAAAAATGCTACTATGAAAATCATAATTAAGTCAGATTTTTTCCCACTTCTGAACTTCCCCAGTTTTTATAGGACAGTGTTATTACTGGTGAGTTTTACTCACTTTCCACTTATTGTGCAGTTGGTGTTGGAAGTAGTCTTTTTTTTTTTCATTAATCATTTTATTTGTTTACATTTCAAATCTTATCCCTCTTCCTGGTCTCCCCTTCATGAACCCCCTGTACCCCTCCCCTTTGCCTCTAAGAGGGTGCCCCTCCACCCATTCACCCACTCATGTCTCACCCCTCTAGCATCCCCCTATGCTGGGGCATCAAGTCTCCACAGGACCAAGGATGCCAGATGAGGCAATCCTCTGCTCTATAACAGGAGCCATGGACTGGCCCATGTCTGTTCTCTTTGGTTGGTGGTTTAGTCCCTGAGAGCTCTGAGGGGTCCAGTTAGTTGACACTTTTGTTCTTCCTATGGGGTTACAACCCCTTCAGCTCTTTCAGTCCTTCCCATAACTCTTCCATTTGGGGTTCCTGGGGTCAGTCCAATGGTTGACTGTGAATGTCTGCCTCTGTCTTAGTCTGATGCTGGCAGAGACTCTCAGAAGACATCCATATCAGGCTCCATTGAAAGGCTGGCTATACTAACATTATTTTGTCTATTTAGAGTTCAGGTGGACATCCCAGTAAACCAGCAGAATACTGGATCTGTGGGGTTCATGTTAGAAAGCCAAAATTATCTCCTAAATTCCTTAGCCAGTGCTTCTTCTAATTGCATGAGTTTAATCTTGGCTTCTGTGTCATGCACCTTTTTAAATTTTATCTTCTGGCTTTGACCCTCTTGATTTTTTCTTAGAATGTCTGTAATGTTGAAGATAATCTCTTTTGGGATTGGTCAAATATACTTGAATATTAAAATAAATATAAATGCTCTCATCGGGTTTTTTGTAGATATTCTTGTTGGATACACACAGAGAGAAACAAAGGCATATTATACAGCTGACACTGATCAAGAAAAATCCAGATGACAGCTCTGTCTATGTGCCTGAGACAAGTGATACTCATGGTTAAGTTGACAGTACTTAGGATCACCATGGTAACACACATCTGGTGGTTTCTAGAAAGGTCTAAAAGAAGAGGAAAGACCCATCTAAATATGAACCACAGAATCTCATATTGTGGCCTCATATTGAATCAAAAGGAAAGAGCTGACTGGACACCAGCATTCATCTCTCTTGGCTTCCTGTCTGCAGATGCAGCGTCACCAGCTCTTTCTCCCATGCTCCTTCCATAATGCCCTCCTCAGCATGGTGGACTGCACCCTCATATTGTGAGTTAAAATAAGATTTTTCATCCATAAGTCACCTTTGTCATATATTTTGCCACAGCACAGAGAAAGGTAATTAATGCATTGTTCACCGTCAGGTTTTGGAGGACTAATTTGTAAATCAGATTCAACTTCCTCCAGTGCGATTCAAATGATTTGTCATTGGAATGAGTAATAGAAGCTTCAGCTCCAGTTCTCTCATCAGTAACCTACCCTCCTCGAAGTTATGAAAAGCAAAGATATCAGCTATTCATAGACATTTTTTCTCACTCACAAAATCATGGAAGAAACTGAACAAATTAGAACTCGAGCACTCAAATTTTATGCAAGACTTAATTTTGAAAACCTGCGATTCTACTTTGAACCACTGATTTCCAGGAAGAATCTTCTCACCTTCTCATGAAGATCTTGGCCTGAATTTGATAAGTTTATACTCTGTTATGATATAATGAAATTAAGAAGAAAAGGCTTTGATTTTTCTAAAGGATGAGATAACAAAAGAACTTATTTAGTGAGATTTGACTCCTGAAAATATCTATTAACAAGGCATCTTCAGGATAGAACACTGAGACAGCAGGGGCAAAATATTTCCATGTGGTATTTTCACAGTTTAATGGGGAAAAGTAGGTCAACAAAGCAGCCTGCCTTTTCTAGTCCATTCTTACCTATTCTTTTGTAGAAAAGATATTTTCCTCATATTGGCATGGCATAGAGAAAAGAATTCTTTGAACATGTCAACATTTTCAAGTTTGGTGATCTTAGAGTATAATTTTGAAGATTTTGGCCAATTTTCTGAAGAATGTTTTGATGATGTAATAAATAATACATTTTGAAAAATGCTACTGATACACATTAAATATACATGCAAATATGAGAACAAGGGCATTGCTATGTATCAATATCTTTTTCTTCTCATTTTTTGAGACTGGGTTTCTTTGTGTCACAGCCCTGCCTGTTCTGGAACTAGCTTTGTAGACCAGGCTAGCCTCAAACTCATAGAGATCCTCCTGCCTCAGTGTCCTGAATTCTCAGATTAAAGGTCTGTGCCACTACCATCAGGGCTAATGTTTTACTACATATTGACATTTTACATTTATTTAAGCACAAAGAAATATTTTTTATGAAAATGATTTTATCGGTCCAACTTGAACAATCAAAATAGTTATGGTTGGATGTAATTAGTACTTTTAACATACTTTGGTATTCCTCAAACATTCTAGGTTAGCTTGATCAATTGTATTGTAATTCCATGCACAAAACCCTTAGCACAATCCCTGGTTCATTGTAATCTCTTATTATTACCATAAGCAGCTTAGTGAGAAGCCTCCTGATCCATATAACCTATTGTAATCCGTTTCTCTCTGGCCTGTGGAAAACTCTCTTAGATACTGAGCTCACCAATTGTATATTTGTTACTTTTATTTTTTTTAACCTACTACAAATGCCTTTTCATTCTTGCTTCCCCAAAGTGGCATGGCTTGTAAGCTCTATATTTACCCTTTATGCAGAAGAGAGCACATCTTGTGTTCATTCGGTTCCTTTGGTGCCTATTGGGAGGAGGAACTAATTTGTTTATGTTGTGGCTAGGACTGGGCACTTGTCTGTTCTGTCCAATGGCACAAGGGCAGAGGCTCAGGATGGTTGGAATCCCTCATGACTGTGCTTACCTGGTTGTCTTAAAGACGTTCGCAGGTCTGAAAGCACCAGTCTGAGCCTCTCCCATTCTTTCAGAAGTCATTATTCTGTCTACCTCAGCCATCCCTCAGCTGCATTGTATTTATCTGTCAGACTTTCAGTAATTCCCCATGTCCTTCATGGCTTCAACCCATGGATCAACCGCATGGATGTGTGTATTGATTTCAGTCTTGTCACAGCCTTTTAATGTCTACGGCTTCCTAAAGCAATCTTACCTTTGCTCACAAAGGCTCCTAGCATCACAGGGGTTTACGGTTCTTTTATTTCCTCAGTCTCCTTAATTCTCTCATCTCCCTCTTTGACACCTAATATTCTTCCCGAAGATCAGAAGACCTTGACCCTAGAGCTTTGATGAATCTCTCTTTACTTGGGGCATCATCAATGACCTATTTGCCTTCTTTTGCATTGGAATTCTGAATTAGTCAGCATTTTCCTGAGGATCAGAACCAACAGAATGAGCAAATATTAAATGGGGCTTGATGAGACTGACTTATACTATATGTTCTGGGATACAATGTCTGTCTGCACCCGGAGAACTCAGGAGCTGCTCAGTCTGTGAGACCAGATCTACTGCTGAAAGCCTGGAGGGTTCCTGAAGACTTTCTTGGCTTCAGTTCACACTGAAAGGCTAAGAAAGCTAGGTTTTGATGCCAGCAGGACTGGCAGCTCCAATAGGGTAGATGAGCTCCCTAGCAACAAGCAAATACAAGCGGAAAAAAAGCAAAAGATTATTCCATGGACTTCTTTATGTCTGCATTGCTATAAGAAGGTACAGCTGATATTTAGACTCAGTCTGCCTGCTCCAGTTAGCCGAAGCAAGCACTTCCTTACAGAACTACCAGAAGCTCACCTCTTAGTCAAGTTTGTATCTAGTCAATTTGACAACCAAGCTTAATTATCACAAACTCGATTTAGCTGTTTTTCTGATATTGTGCATCATAACTGTAGAGATACCTCTGTCTCCTAAACCTCAGAATACCTTGTAGTATAAGGCTGTGTTTGGTCACTTCATTCTTACTAAACAGACAGACAGTTCTTGACGTAATGTTGGCTTTTATAATTATTTGAGTGTTTTACTTGAGTGTATGTCTATAAACCATGTGCATGCCTGGTGCTTGAAGGAGCCAGAGAGGACATCAGATTCTCTGGAACTTGAGGGACAGATAATTGTGAGCCATCATGTGGATGCTGAGAATCAAACCCAGGTCCTTTGGAAGAGCAGCCAGCACTCTTAACTGTTAAGCCATCTCTTCAAACCCATTGAGTTAATGAGTTTTTGATTTTAAGTTGGAGCAAAGTGGGAGGCATTTAGTAGTAATTGTACCTCAGTTTTGAATGTTGATCTTTTCTTGTTGCTAGCATTGCATTTGACAATACTCTGTTTCTAGAAGCAGTAGCTTGCTGCTCCTAGTAAGATCCTGAGTTGTATATTTTTTATAAGTGGATATTCAGTGCCACACAAGATTAGCAATGTTTTATCAGAACTTGTATGATTCCTATGATTTTACTGGCCTTTAAGCCAATGTATTTGTTCCAAGCACCTTTAAAGAAGCATAGTCTGAACTATAATGTTCAGTAGGTCAAGTGTGTTAAATGTGTATTTTATTTAATGTACTTTCACTTAACGAAGGAAGTATTGGGTTGTTACCCCATTGTAAGTTGAAGAACATTTCTGTTTGAATCCGAAGGGCCTATCTGCTTCGTCTTCTGAGTCCCAGCAACTTTGACTTTATCTGAGAACCTGGTAGAAATGCAGAGTACAGGTAATTACCCAGACCTATGAGTGGAAATATATTTTAGCATTTACCTTATTGTTGGAATGAAACCCTGCCCAGAGTGACAAGGGACAGAGAGCATCTGCAAGGTCTTCTTTGCCTCTTCTTTGGGAAAGGAAGAGAAACCAAGAGTGAGTGGCTGAATGCAGATGGAGTCTGCTTGGTAAGGCATAGCAGACAGTGGGGCATGTGGATGTGCTAGGTTACAGTGTTTACTGCAAGTGACAAGTTACTAAGATTCATGGAGTGCTTACCAAATCACGGCTCAGTCCTTGGAATCTTCTGTTAACCTTACCCTTGCTCCTATCTGAGAATCTTTATTCTTGTCATGGTAACGCAGTAGAAAGAACGTGCAGACCTTATTATGGTGTAGGGAAAGGCCTCCCTTTGTTCTAAAGCAGAGCTTCTGAATCTTTTTACGAAAATACAAATCATCAGACACTCAGAATATAACTCAGGTTATGTTTTTTCTTCTATTTTCCTTTTAATTTATTAAAAAGATTATGTGCAAGAAGGCTTGCAGATCACCAAGAGAATGACAAACAGTCCTGTCAAAGAACTTGAAGGGAAGGTGTAAAAGTCACACATCATTCAGGAGAGTAACCAAAATTTACCTGTAAATAGTTGGTCACAGCCAGTACTTTTCAGGGAAATTAAGGAAGTGCCTAGCCTGGCAGAGACTTGATGTGCCAGGGTTGAGGGATATCCAGGGCAGCCCTACCTGCTCAGAAGAGAAGGGGAGGGGTGATGGGGGGAAGGATTGTGAGACAGTGTGACCAGGAGAGGGGCAGTGAGAGGGATGTAAAGTGAATATGTAAAAACATAAATAAATAAATAAATAAATAAATAATAGAAAAATAGTCATATTTTGCTAACTGTCCTTAAAAATGTGCAAATGAAAGCCACAATGAAATACATCTATCCTCTTTAGGGTGACAAATACTGAGCAGTACAGCAAGGCCTTGGGGACTAGTAGTGGGCAGTGGGAGCACTAACCCTGCAGGTGGGATGACCATTGAAGTGAGGATTGTAGCTCAGTCCTAGAATGCTCTAGCACTCACAAGGTCCTGTGTTCAAATGCCAGCACCATTAACAAAACAACAAACTATTTCATTTGGAAATAATTTTAGCTTTAGAGAAAGTTGAAAACATAATAGGTAGTTTGAGACTGTGTAAATTGTAACTATGTAATATCAAGCTGACCTGTTTTTAACATTGTTTTTCATTGGCTTTGTCAACTCCTCCATATAGAGACATATTGATATTGTATTGTTTTCTTTGTCTTCACTCAGCTTTAACAGCCATCAATCTTCTACCATCCCTGTCTCAATGATCATCGTGCTCCCTGATATTTTAAAAAACCATGGAGCCAAATATGTTGTAACCAGAAATAGAACACTGATGGATCTCACCAACATAATGCCGTGCACAAGATAGATAACATTGGTTAAAACCAGGGCACAGGATATATGGTGCTAGGAATCAAGGCTGCTGAAGTTTATAGATACAGAAACTTGCTTAGAGGGGAGAGGTTTGCATGCAAGTGCCTTTTCTTTATTTCCTTTTTCAAAAAATATTGCGAACACTCCAACCTTAGAAGCATAAATATTGAGGGATTTATTTTCTCTTCTTTTGAACTGTAAATGTAATCACTTCAGAGTGCTGCTGAGTTAGTACGTCTTTTACTAATGTGTCAGGTTGCCCTGTCACTGACTGACCTGAATGGCTCTTTATCTCTTTTACAATCTTACAGGCAGACCTCATCCTAATCTATACTTCAATTCTCATTATATTATCTTATTATTGTGCAATTAAAATGTTCAGTTTTGTCATAGAACTGCTGACTGAGTGTTCTGCCCTGAACAAAATCACCACTAAATTGGGCCACGAAAGAAGCTTCTTTTAAAATGATATAATATTTCACACATGTAATAACACAGTTTTGAAGCCATTAATGAATCTACCATCTACATGTGACACATTTGAACACTTAGCACATTGTTATACAGCTTTGGTACATTAAGTGAACTTTTAAGTGCAGAGTCTTTCACAGTTCCTTCTTTTCTGCCTTATTAATATAAGCGCTCACTTTGTTTTTCATTCCCTCCCTAATAAATTTCTCCAGAATTTACTGTGCATTGTTATGATTGTTTTTATGAAATATAGAATGAGTAGGTCAACAATTTATTTGGAAAAGGGTTTTGTGAGGTCCTGGCTGGTAGAGAACTTGCTGTATAAACCAGGCTAGCCTAAAAATCAGAAACTGCCAGGTGGTGATGGCACGCGCCTTTAATCCCAGCACTTGGGAGGCAGAGGTAGGTGGATCTCTGAGTTGGAGGCAGGCTGGTCTACAGAGTGATTTCCAGGACAAGTTTCTATATGTAAGGCTACATATAGAACCACTGTTTCAGAGAGAGAGAGAGAGAGAGAGAGAGAGAGAGAGAGAGAGAGAGAGAGA